>JAODYB010000080.1:0-20573 GCA_026262435.1 Curvularia spicifera
GATTTTCTGCCTGTTGTGTCCTCATCACGACCACGGCTCGATGACTTCAGAATTTTCTGCTCATTGTTGGCCGCCCAATAGGCTTCTGCCTATTGGAGCTCTTTGTTGTTCTGTGATTAGGGGTCCATCCGGATCCATACATTAGATTTGACACGTGAAGCCAAAGCCCTGGGGCTCGAGGCTTGCACAGAGCCAGAGCCTTGGTGCCTGAGGTGTCGCGTTCGAATCCTTACTTTGACAAAACCCTTTTTTTTGATCTTTGATCTTTGATCTTTGGTGGGCCGAGGGGCGGCCTGCCGTTTTTTGTGATACTTTTTGATAGGCCAATCGCCACAGGCGAGCCATTAGTGAAAAATGAAAAAGAAATAATAAGCGCATACTTATTAAGTATTATAATCGTATCTATACAGGCCTGCGGCGAAGCTACTTTAAGTAGATCGAGCGGAATATTCTTTTGGTCTACGCACGCAGTAAAGTAAAGCTGCTCTACAGTAATAGCGTTGCTCTTCTAGACTTGACCTATAGAAAGAGATAGTGTAGTAGCTATAGCCTTTCTTAGACTAGACTCTCCCTGCTCGCTTTCACGCAAGTTATTACTATGCTTAAGAGCTGCTTAGTCGTGCTCGTGTAGTCGTGCTTAGTACTACTACACTGTTATATTACTTGCGTTTATGCACGCTGTAGCTTGCGACACTACTAGAGGTAGGTATAATAGTTCTCTTAGTAAGCGTATAGCTCCTGGCTGCTCAGTATTAGAGAGTGGCGTTATTAAATAGGATTGTAACATCCTTAGTGCCGTATCTAACGTTAGCTTACGTAGCGCTACTATATCTTATAGAGTAAGCGTTCTAGCTATGTCGCTTTCTATTATTATAAAAACAATAGAATATAGCTTAGATTATAGCAGAAAGTCAGCTAAGTCTGCAGCTTCTGCCGTTAAGGAGCTACTATGCTAGAGAGTTATGCCCTTAACGTTATTAAAAATTAGTAAATACTACTGCGTACTTAGCTTTGCTATGCAACGTTTCACGATCTGCTCTATGTCTACCTAGTTACTATTACAACTAGGAACGCTAAGCTTCTGTGTAATACTAGTATAGAACTAGTTGAGACTATCTTTATCGCTCGCATTAATCTAGAAGACTAAGTAATACTTGTATTTCTTTCGTGTTCTATATGCGACCTCAAGTGCGAGCTACGATTTATCTATTCCGCCAGGCCTAACTATTACAAGCGTCGACGTAGTCTATATGTTACTAAAGAGCTTCGCTTCTACTATATCCAGGTTAAGCTCGCATACTTACAGAGCGACTCCAACTCCACTCGTCTCTCTTATAGGCCCGTGGCTGATCGACAAGGCTAGTGAGCAGGGGCCACATTTGGCTTAATTGCAGATTGGCTTGATTGTTGACAACTCTGGGAGGGAAGGCTTCAAAGGGCTTAGTCATCCATCAGGCCACTAGTTCTAGAATCAATTGGAGATTTTAGCTAAGACTTATTAGGCGCTTAGTTCCGTAGGATTTCTTCGAGTAAGGGAAGTTAGGAGGCCTTTGCAACAGAACTAAGGTATCACTTACTACATCGGTGCGTGCAATGCGAGAACACGCATGCGCAATTGCTAAATTTAGAGCTTGTGGCCTTACACTTACACTTTAATACAAGACACAAGCTTTACGCCTGAGCTACTCACTACCCGCCACCAGTTTCACGCTTAAGCTCCTTGCTACCTAGGAGTTGCCAGATGCTTCCTGTAGACTTGTAATCTCGCAATTAGACACTGATACACGACACAAGCTCATTTTTGTGGTGGCCGCAAAAGCGTTAGGGCGTGCATTGAGTGAATCCGTGCGTTGAGTGCACGGACAAGCCTCAGATCACACCACTTCCGTCGTATCCTCTCGTCTAGATTGACTAGGTAGGCCTTCATAATTGACCAGCCTTAATTCACCAACACCACGTCGGCCTAGATAAGACTACGTGAGAAGTGAAGAAAATTAGCTCTAATAGAACGCAGGTCCTGGCATCAGAGCAAAAGACATTGTGATATGCTGTACGTTTTATGTTAGTGTTCTCAGTGTGGGAAATGCAGCATCTTAACTATGCCTTACAGGCTTACAACTTCACCATATACCTTAACACGAGCTTTCGCTCGTGTTAAAGCAACTGAGGCTCCACACCAAGGTGACCAAGACAAAGACGCTATACCCGTCTCGTGGATGCCAACGCACACTATGTGCCTTTTTAAGAAGTTAAGGCCGCTCAATTCTAATAATAGTTGATTTAAGTCAATATAGGGTGCTGCGCCGCGTATCAGGTGCTGAACCTGTATAGGTTATGCGGCCAAGATAAGGCCGCCACGGTTCACCACTTTGTGATGCGACAACAACGTAACGTCGAGGTAGTATGGTAGGGTAAGGTGGTCTGGCCAGCTAGTCCATCTATGTCGGGGCACCATTCCACGGGGATATAAAGCAGTGGGTTTGGTGCGTCTTCTACAGCACCACCTCGATCCGTGGATCATCATCACCCTGAACAGCCAACCACCCAGTTTCAAACAATATCCTATAGCAGCCAAAGGCTATCGCCTGGTAAGCTCACTCTTATCCTTGCGTTAGAAGTTTACACTAGACTGACTTTTGTAGGAATCATGAAGCTCAATATTGGACTTGTTCTCGCCATTGCCGCTGGTGGGCTGGCTCAAAGCTCTCCAGCTTTGATTGATGAGACTCGTCCTGGAGGTGGAATTGATGAGAAGCCATGGGAGGGGGGTTCAGTCGCACCTTGGGAGGCCGCCAACCCCCAGATGCAAGCGCGCAGCTACAACGTACATGCTAGGGCCGGTAATAATCTCTTTCAGAGGAACTGCGAATCTAGAGCTCCTTTTGGCTGCAGCAAAGATGGATTCTGCTGGAAGGTTTGCGGAGACGGCGGGAAATGGTGCTGGACTGGTACTGGAAGCAATGGAGAGAAGGAGTTCCGCAAATGCTCTAACTGGGGCCAGTGCTCGCAGTCTCATCCATGTGCTACGGGCTGCAAAAAACACCCTGAGGACTGCGGCTGCAGCTGCTAACTTCACCCTACTTGAGATAGTGCACAATAAAGGGAAAGCAGAAGCTAGACAAATATTTACGTAGCATATATGTGTGTCAAGGTGAGGCGGCGGCCGTTTATGGCAGGTTCCTGTGGCGTTTCCACCTCGCCAAGGCGCCTCTCGCGCCGCCGCTTTATAATAGGCGTTCCCGAAAGACCAGGTACACCTCATGACTTCCATTCCCCGCACGTACTACATTCCCCGCCAAAATAGCGATATCATAGTATTAAGAAAACCTCACGATCTCGCAACACACATAATTAAGGTTATTAAGATAGCTATTACGTTCTCTACAAATTACTTTCTTAGTGTTGCACTTGCGCAGTAATGCCACGCCCAGCTAGCCAACCCACCGGTCACAAGTTGGCTTCTACGACACTGCAAAGTGTCGTCGATCGGATAGACGCCGGTCTCAACAACTCACAAATCTATCGTGAGACTGGTGTAATGCGACGCCATATAGCAAGATTTCGTCAAAACCTAAAGTACTAGAGTCAGCCATACCCGCCGGAGTGTGTAAAAATCGGTCGGCCAAGCACACTTCGTGAGCCCCATCGACGACGGATGAGACTGTACCTTAAAGGGCGACCACAAGCATATCTTGAGGAGATCAGAGACTGGTTTATTGATGAATTCGACATGCCTGTGAGCACCTCAGTCATCCATCGCGAGCTCCAAAGCATGGAGTGGAGTCGTAAAGTCGCCACAAAGAAAGCTGCAGAGCAGAGTGATGCACTCCGACGAGTTTTTCAAGCCCGAGTACAGCTCAACTACACCGTTGAGCAGGTTGTTGCGATAGATGAGAGTGCTTGCAACGAGCGCACTGGTGATCGCAAGTATGGATGGAGTCCCATTGGCCAGTCCGTTGAGCTTGAGTATTCTATGAAACGGTCAGAGCGATGGAGTTTACTGCCAGCAATGACTGTGGATGGGTATTTTGCGCACCGAATCTTTCAAGGTGCTATCACAGCTGCGATTAATGGAGGATTTCCTAGAGTTTGATGTACTGCCGTACTGTACTCCTGGCTATCACGTACTACTCATGGACAATGCATCAATCCATCGATCAACGACAATTGTACAGCTTTGTAGGGTCTTCGGAGTACAGTTAGAGTACCTACCACCATACTCACCTGACTACAACCCTATCGAGCGAAGTTTCAAGGTGTTAAAAAGTTGGATCAAAAGGAACGCTCAACAGCAGGATGACTGGCAGAACTTTCAGTACTTCTTAGAGTACGCAGTACAGTGCAGTTGTTACAAGATTAATTGTAGAGAGTGGTACAGGAAGTGCGGATATCCAGATGTTAATGACTAAGATTAGTAGTGCATGTTGTTTAGTATAACGTGTTTCACTACTAAGCAGTTACCCTTCACTAAAATCACGACTATTACAGACTATTACAGACTAAATATATTAGGATAGGCAATTCCCGCCAGAATATAGAAAGATTCTAGCCCGTGCGGAACTAGAAATTATATTTCTAGTGCTACTAGATTAGGACTAGCCTAAATACTGTATGTGAAGGGCTACGCCCAGGTACTCTACTAAGAGGATCACATGATAACAGAGCACGTGACTTATACAAGTCACGTGTTCCTCTCTTTTTACTAAGTCTATGCCTGTTGCCTGCAGCAGATCTTAGCCTGATAAGCCCGTAGTAATAGATCCTGTACTTGCACCTACCTGTTCCCTGTGAGCCCGTGACAGTAAGTAAGTAAGTAAATAAGAATAGTTATAAGTAGACCATGTAGTTAGTATCTTATATTATATTACCCTATATAGATCTAAAGTGTTACAGGTAACACGCAGGATTCTCTCCTTGTCGAAGGTTGTAGGTCTGAGGACCAACGGGCGCCCTCGACAGAAGGTAATGATCAACGCGGGGCGTTGGTCACGTGAAGTGGCATCTCGCCAAGACACAACACCTCGAGATGCCAAGCCCTCTCCAGATGTTGGGGCATCTGCGATGCCAGCGACATCCGAGAAGCCACGGGCTTGAACAGAGGATAGGTATAGATTGCAATGGGTATAAAGGATGGACGGATTTCATTATTACACTCGTTGTGGTCAACTCAAATAGTTCATCTCTTACACAGATTGTCAACTAGTTATTCTATCGTTTATAGAATTAGTATTGTTTACCTATTAGTTAACATTAATAACTCTTTTCTACCTAAACATCCATACAATACCTTACGGACTACCGCTTTAGCCCACCTCACCTTAGTACGGACCGAGCCTAGAGAAGTATAGCCAAACCCCGTGTAACAACTAGGTATAGAATACCAAGAGCGCTTAGAACACTATTCTTCCCCCTTATCAATATGCTGCAACGCATGACAGAAGTCAAGAGTAGCGAATAAGTCCTGATTAGAGCGTCATACCCTTGTATACGTTAAGAAACGTTACATGTGCGTGGAAGACGACAAAACGAGAAGGAAACAACAGTCAAGCTTTACGCATAATCTTGTTAGGTAGTCGAGAACCAGCGTATTCATGCGCAATGCGAACAAAGTATATTGAGAAGCAGAATATGTGGGTATCGTGTAAGCAACCAACCAAGCAACTCCTTTTTGCCTGCCAAATCCCCAAAGCGTAATAACAAAATGCACGAAGCACACCACGAAAGACTTCACAGGCCCTTTCCCCGACATATAAATTCCACCTACTCCGCCACCTCAGCTCCCACTCCTAATTCATCCTCACGTTCCACATCCCTCACCTGATACCCACTCAAATCCCAAAACCTCGGAACTTCATGACTAGCCATGGCCTTGCCAGCCCATACTTCACGTACCTAGCGCATCTCCTCTGTCCAAGTCTGTTCGGGATCAGATCTTTAACGTTCTTGTTCCAACCACTTTTGTGCCAAGGGCGAGCCGTGGGATACTATCGCACACGATTCTTCTGCTTCGTGGTCGGAATAGCGGGTGGAGGATTTAGTCGATGGCGCCAACGAGACGTTGGATGAGAATGATGCTTGCTCGGGGATAGGCGATGCTTTCTGTCGTTTGTTACTTAGGGGTGTTTGACACGGTGAGAGAGGTTCGTGATCTATACATCCGATCGAACGTTTACGGAGGTTTGTCGCAGAAGGAGATGTGTTCGTGTTAACATCTCTATAGGCGTTAACATCGTTAACACCATTGCTGTCAACCACATCCTCATCCGGTCTCCGTTTCTTTAGGCTCATCGACTACTTCCTGCTCGACGACATAGAGAACCGCTCACAAGCCGCGGCAGTAAAGTATCCACGCGAGAGAATCTGGTCGTTAAGAGCGGCACGCACAGCCAACCGGCGACTCTCCTTACACGAGAGGAACGCGTCCAGCAGAGGAAACAGCGTCCATGCGAAACGCGTAAATAGCATCTCAACCCTAACGTCCGACTAGTGCAGCTCCTAGTTGTGGTAGAGATACTTAAACTCTACTAAAGGCTCGAGCAGATAGAGAACTAACCGTATCTTTCCGTCGTCACTCGAAGGCTTCGGCACAAAGACGAATCGGGGCCTGTCAAAGGCAATGTGGAGGCTCGCTGTCAAGAATATGGCATTGGCCGTATCGTCCATGCCGCTAGTCAAACTCTAATTGTAATTTAACATGCTATTTGCCTTCCACTAGTCTACTTCCGCCTATGGCATAATATGCGCGACCTACGGCTCTTCTCAGTATCCACTTATACGGTAGCTTCCGTCACGCATCTGCAGTGCTATTATGAGATTAGAGGGTGTACGGGCCAAGTCAAGAGACGTCGCGTTCACGGAAAGCTGCTCCTAGTGCGCTAGGGTTTGGTCGTGTAGAAAGTGCCATTCGCGGAAGTTAGGGACGATGCGATACGGCTCGCCGTCAGGCCCATCAATATTCGTCGTGGTCAGGGTAGTAATAATAGCTGCGCGCGACTAATATGCTATTAGCATTAACTCAGTTGTTACGCGCGTCGTCAGGGTTGCGTGACGTCAAGAGCTAGCCGTTGAACCAATTGCCTGCGATTATGGCGCAGGCGTCGAGGGCGAACTGCGCATAGAGGCCTAGGGTTCTAGATCGCTGCGACGCCTCTTCCCCGTTATTATGGCCGCTGTCTATGTCCATGTTAATCGCATATAGTTTAAAGAGGACGTTAATGCTATTGTTATAGCTGGGGTGGTAGAAGAGAATCTATGGGCGCCGCAGTAACTTAGGTAGTAGGGGCGGCGTAGCTAGAGGCTGAGCGCACGGCATCGTCGTCGTGTCGTTAAGCGGGTAAGTAGTTGCGACGTCTCTAGCAAAGGCCGCCAAAGTTAAGGATGTGTAGTTAACTAAGCAACACAATTGCGTCTGCAGGCATGCCAAGCTACTACAGCAACCCCACTAGCACGAGCGATACGCTAGCTATAGAATTGCAGAGCCGCTGCATGTCACGAGAATAGTGCGGTAAGCTAGTACTTGCTAATGCGGATAGTGGTGCTTAGGTTATTTAGGTAGAGCTGGCGATGCAAGCCTTCAGAGGATAGCGAAGTGTCCCACCAACCACCACTAGTCCTTACTAGCCACTATCAGCCACGATCGCCCATACAACGCCGCAACCACCCCTAGTGGGAGACCTATCATGCTACGCTTAAGGTTTTAAAAACTTTTAAGCCTAAGCAGGAGCTCTTACAATCCAATATCGCGAAGATGCTTGGCACTAATCGCAGCTCTCGCACACTACTGCATCAAGGTTTTACTACCTCACGCGCTTTACGCTCTAAAAACCACCCGCAAGTGTGTAAAATTGTCTTTAGGTCTCATGAAGACCTAATTAGCATGGCCTTAGTCATTGGGTAAGCTTCGTGAACGATTAGAACATTGTGTGGCTTTAGTATATTCTTAAGACCATCGTTCATTTCATTCACACAATCTCAGCAAGAGATCTGTCAAGGCTGGCTCCTACTCTCTGTCGTAATCTCTATAGAGCTAACTTACCAAGCTAACAGTCCTGCGGCTACACATCGTGGGGTTAAATGCGTGTGCAGAATGTATGGCTTGGCTACCTAGGTAAGCTTTGCTCCAAGGCTCCATGCGATGAATGAATGAAGGCGAAGTTGGACTGCACCACACATCCGAACGTTAGAGGAAGCGGCTTCATTTATAAACCTAGAGATATTCCGAAACCCTCCAAAGCCTTCCTCCACCGAGTCACGTCTAGAAGTCGAGTTCTGAGCATATACCACCCAAGGTGGTGCCCAAGAATGGACCATTGTAACGGGCTGAACGCCCTTTGGACAGCTCCTCGATGGAATCTCGGGTTACTCTTCAAGCACTGCCTGAAAGACGTTCAGACGCCAGCCGCCCGAACGTTGCTCAGATGCCAGCCACAGAGCTCAGGTGCCACTTCGGGCACCCGGACCCTATCGGCCCGATGATTACTTAGGCAACCAGCCAGTATATAGATAGCTACGTAGCTTAGAAGCTTAGCTCTCTATCGAATACAACCTCAGTATACCTGTGCAGTTGCTCTACGGAGCGTAGCCCCTTACAGTTACTTGTGTAAGGGGCTAGGCTCAAAGAGCTGACTAGATGTCCGTAAGTGACGAGATTATATTCGATAGAGGGCTAAACTCTGGGCTACGTAGCTATCTATATATAAACAGGAAGTAAGATAGTTGCCTAGACAACTATAAGGCAGGTAGGTAGGGTTGCTGACGAGGGAGAAGAGGACATAGGGCTGTAGCCCATTACAACTTGACCATCCAGCTTCTCTCCCAGAATCCTCTCGATCAGACTACCTCTAAGTTAATAGTAGAACAAGAAGTTATCTCTATATTTTAACAAATGGGTATATGGCAAGTAGTAAGCAGAGGCCAGGTATGGGCCGAGCACCCAGATTCTATAGTTAGTCAGCGTGCACGATCCACCGCAATCATCCAAGTGAGATCAGCGTGGATCAGATTAGCGGACAGAACAGACAACACGATCAATCAATAATCACAGTTGTTTATCACAGTTGAATCCCCGTCTTTGAATTCTATCACAATCTGACACCAATATATATCGTTAGAATACCATCTACTCATTTTCAGTATCTGGCCAGATTCTAGCGCAGATTTTGCATGGAAGTACTGTTTCGTCCTGTCGTTTGAAAAACTCCATCTTGTTTTGCTCTGGCTTTGGCAATGCATGAGCTCGTCCCATAAGTAGCGTAAAGGTTCTGGTCAAGACCAACAAGTGGAGAGACTGATCTCGCACAAGTTCCGGCGGCGGTTCTGCTGTAGAATCCGCAGAGCTTGTCAGTGTGGGTTCAATGATTTCGAACTTGAACATGCCGTTCTTCTGACTACGAAACATGTCACATTGTTCTCGCGTCTTGTGCCTGTGATATTCTCTTTCAAGCTCTTCAAATTTCTTCAAAACATCGTCCGACAGCTCCTGCTCATGATTGCCGCTTTCCTTTGCAATTCCGTGGAATGCAGAAAGAATCGCACAGATTGGGATTAAAGATTCATACGAGGCATTCTCCTGTAGCTTTTCCTTCAACCGTTCCTGATACAAAGGTTTGTTGGGGTCGAGGGCATTTTGCTCCGGGGTATCGCGAGTTTGTTTGATATTGACATGGGCGCATAGTATGTGCTGCGCCCATTTATCGAGAATCTGCCCCTCAAACTCGAGACACGCGATTTCATCGCTTTTCAGGCTCTTTTCTCCAGTATCTAAATCTTTGTACTTGGCTATTCCCAAATGGTGGAAGATATGAACGCTGTAGTGAACACCGCTCTGAAAGCTGTCGTGAACATCGCTCTGGTCTATCTTGCGCGACTGGGAACCTCCCAGTTGGCGCTGGAAGAATGATCCCCAAGAATCATGAGAGCGTACTGCAGATATTAGCAGCGGTTCTGAATCTCGTGATCGTGTATTACATACAGAGTTTCGATGAAATTGGGGATGTTGCAATAACTTTACAAGTTCTGATATGAGGGGCAGGGGGGTTAGGGGAGGGTGGGTCGTCAAAGACAGAGGGTCTAGACCAAGTACGAGTCGTTGTAATGGCCCAGATATTCTCGAGATTGAATTCAATCTTGTCTGTGAGCTGGCCAATCATCCACGCCAGAGTGATGTTTGCAAGAGTCATATCCTTGTTTCCACCACCAACATCGCTATGATTTCCCGCAAACCACCGCTGCGTCAAGGTTTGGCTCTTTGAATCTTCTACGGGGGACCAGACCATGGGCTTAAAATGTCTTCTTCTTTCATCTAGTGCAAGGGCTTGAACGGCGAACTTGACCTTTTTAGGTACTATATGGTCTACTGTGCGATATTTCAGCCGAGGCAGTTGCGGGAGGTGGGCGGCCATAGGAAATCCAATCGCGCTGACCGTGTCCCAAACTGCGCAAGCTTCGATGCAAACATTTTCCTTCTTCTGATCCACAAGCTCTCCCCATGCCACAAGGTCGACACATAACTTCTTCAAGATGCGCCTTTGCTCATCGGCTGGGTTAGGGCTCAGGTTTTTCCATATTTTAAAGAGTTTGGGCAGGTGGCGTAGCCCAATCTTTGTTAACAAGCCGACTTCTTCTATGAGTTGAGCAACGCATCTTACGGTAAAGGCTCCCCTTGAAAAGCCGATAAGAACTATCTGATCGTCCTGTGAAGACCAGTTTAGACAAATGAAGGTGTAGGCTGCGCGAATAGCTTTGGAAAGACCTAATCATGTATCTGTCAGTCTTAGAAGCATTCTTGATAAAGGAAAAGCAATAACTGACCTCTACCAGTCATGGCATCCCAAGTATTTGAAACCTTTCCCGTACCCAAGCCAACTCCCGGTTGGTAGTGGACAATCTGTATATAAGTCTTTCTACTCTCTCGAGTTGTTCCATCTGGGCTTTTCGGCTTCCAATCATCCTTATCGCTGATGCATCGAGCAATCTTTGCCACATTGGTTAGAGCTTTGCCTTCAAGGTCACCGGAGTTCCAAGTTCCGTCACAACAGACTATGAGTCTTTTGTGTGGGTGTGATTCTTGTCCAGAAGTAGAAGGCATCTCTGTAGAGGTAGAGACTTCATTCACCGTGGACTCACACATCTTGGGGAATTGCTGCTTGACACGGATGGCTGCTTGCCTGCTTGACCAGCAAATATTCAAAATATCGAGATCCTTAGGAGTATTGAATTTGTGGGTATGGATGTGGTCGCCCGTGACTTAATTAGCAATGATAGAGGATGGATTTGATGTTAGTAATGTTAGGATGAGACACAGAGCCACAGTGATTCTCGTGTCAATGGCCTTAGTTGATTGTTGTGCACCGTACTGTGATCGGTTTGCATTCGAGATTGTGTTATGTGCCAATAGTATCAGACTACTGTGCTTCGCTCAACAGCTCAGTACCGCAGTAAATGTCCGATGGAGATTCTGGAGTTGTACAGTGAAGGTAAGTTGAAAACTGACATGTTATAAGGAACTAGCCCTGTAAGTAAATTGATGTGTTGTACTCAGCTCATGCAAGGCCTTGTTAGTGCGTTACGCAGAATAACCGAGAAAAGGCTCCCACGCCTTGTCCTGCATCATCTAAAAGCGCATATGCTTGATGATCTTTTGCTGCTTATCGCTTGCGAACGCCACCTCGTATTTGAGAAGAGCGGCCTGCACTAATCTCAGTAGCTATTATGGAGGGTTCGCGACCAGGGGTAGATAACATTTGTTTTTCTACTCGATACAAGTTACTGGTCCCCGAATAGCTGGAGTGGGATCGCAGTTGAGATATCCAGCTGCGGCTGAGATGTACAACTACGGCTTCCGCCTCTAGCACCTCAGCTACTTTCAGCCTAGCCACCAGTAATATAAGCATTTGTTAAAGATATTACTAACGTGACAGATAAACGAGTCGGTCACCCCGTCAACTTTGCGCACCTTTGCGGGCATATATCTCAACAACACCATAGTATAACAAACATAGATTAATAGAGTGAATTAAGCAGTACTAGTAGTATCCTTCTTACACGTACGTGGATTATGGCCAGTCTCTCTACACCTGCTACAGCGCGCTAAAGCCTGTCGGCTGACACGTAGTCGCTCCCCAACCTAACACTCTTTATAAGCAATCCAATGTGTCAGAATCTGGACATGGTGAAGCGACAAACTCTTGCATGATATGCAGCGGCAACCCAATCATAGCCGTGGGTAACCTTGGCTTGCATAAGCGCCAAAGTTCTTCTCAACGCACCAATAATTCCATAATGCAGCTGTTCCATGGCATGACCTTTCATTCGACAAAATTACAGTCGGACGATGGCGCGACAGTCTCGCAGCCAAAGTGCAGGGAACCAAGAACCTACACGATATAACGCGAACGATGCCTCTCGACTTTTTCGTCATGACCACCTCTCTGCTATCCGTATACGCATTAGCCACGCAGGCTGCGTACACAGCCGCCAACAATTTTTAGGAGGCATTTGCGCGTCACCGCCGATCGCTGGGCTTAACAGCATCAACCGTATCGTTCAGCTTGATTCGTGGCGTTGGTGATACAGGGTCGAACAACAGCACCATTGATACTTTTGAAAGGAACAAAACGCTGACCCTAGGCGAAAAACAGTTCCTTGCGCTTCTGGAACCGGCTTTCCAACCGGAATTGCCTACAGGAAATGCTTACGCCGACCCTCTCTCACGCGCTAATCTGATCACTTGCCTTGATCCTGCCGGCATGCTGGCTAGGTTGAGAAATGCAGCTGATACTGGTCCAACGCCGCGCTGGTTTAGTGATGGTCGTGTATCGCTCATTATGCGCGCATTTGCGGACGCGCAGCAGCATGATTCAGACCAGAGTGCACCAGATGTTGCAAATGTTGGAGAATCGAGTACAGCCAATTTGCAGAAGGCTATTATCGTCCACTTAAGTAGGTACTGTGGCCTCGTACTATCTACACCCTTACAATATATATAGAGATAATCTCTTAGATTTCTAGAAGATTCTAATATATAGTTGTCGAGATATAGACCCCTGTCAGTTGCAGATTTTGGTGAGATTTTGAGTGGCGCGCTCGTCTGTGGGGTACGTTAATAGCGTGCCTACTCTATATTTGATTTAATTGATTTGAACTATTCAATCAAGAATTAATCAAATAAATCAAGAACTTAATTGTTAGCAAGTCTGGATGGAGATAGTCGGTATGCCCCAAAGAGATGATCTCTTGCGGGAAGTACAGCGTCCTGAAGAGTAAATATAATAGTGTTCATCTGAACCAAAGTAAGTACTTGCAGTATCAGATTAAATTTCGCCATTTACGCCAGATTATAATTGAGAGACTCAATTGTTGTAGGGTCGAGGAAGGTTTTGATGGATTCAAACTCGGTACATGCGGATTGGTTACAGAATTGATACTGTTCTGTATAGCTGATGAACGAGACTGGTTCATCGGCTTTCCATAGTTGAGCTACTCCTATAGTGGTAGGTACTGTCGCGTTGAACCAAGGATCTTGGACTCAGTCTGCGAAAAGTGCCCGGTTATGGAGGCCCCATATTGTTGTTTCAGCATCGTATCGGTGCAACTCAGGAATCGGTATGAATCCAGAGATTCCTGCTTAGGAGGTTGAATAAACTCTAATGAGAACATTAGCAATGATATCTAGCGTTAAATCAGACCTAATGATCAACTCACAGGGTGCTGTAGGCTCGTTCAAAAGATGACGAGGCGTTAGAGATTGCGAAAGTGTATGACTGATTTTGAAGTTGTTTGCGAGGTCCAAATTTGTAGTATTGGTATGAGGTGCCGGGAGATGATATTTCGGGGTCTGTAGGGAAAATTGGCGGTGCAACGTCAGGAACCCAGTTAGAGCTGTACCTTGCTGCGTCAAGAACTGGGCAGACCGTCCGCTTTCGAAATGAAATCCGGTTTTTTACAGGTGCATTAACACCAAGTTCTGCATCTGAATCAACATATCCGGAATCAACCACAACGAACTCTGTTTTACACATTCCACTTGTAAAAGGACAAGATTTGTTCGTTGTCACGAATGATTTGAGTAGTGGATGGACGAATGTGTTGCATGAAACCGTAGTCTCAATTGACTGAGATCCATAATAGTCACGCATATAAACTCTTCTCTGTTCAAGCATGTATGTTCCAGCCACAGATATTAGCTCTGCCCTATGAATCTCTTCTTATGAAAGGTTGAGCCAGTTGAGGAACGCATACTCTATCTGGCCACAATATGCCGAGCTGGCTAGAGCTACGCTCTTCGTAGACGTTATCTTTGCAGAGAAGATTCCTGCAAAAGTAACACAATCCATATGAAGCAGCGCAAGAACGACTAACGGCAAACTTCTTCTAGCCGCTTGCCCACGGCTTATGTTGGAACCCCAGTACCAAAAGATCTGAAGGATACGCCAGGACATCGATGGGCTCCCTAAGCCAGATCTCAAGAGAATTAAGTGTTGAAAGTGCTGCGTATCGCGTTGATCCGGGGTGGAGAGTATCTGATGGATAGCGAAGCAAACGAGCTTCCAAAGTTGGCTTCCAGTCCAAGAAACAAACAGGGCCAGAAAGGCAATAAGAAGAGCTGCATCCTTGGAGGGAATTGTTAACGTCTTTCCCATGACTTGACCTTGGCCTAAGCATTCGATGCCATGTTAGCGCGAAGTTTGCGTAAGTATAATCCCACTAGATGCTAACTTACTCCAGTTTGTCTACAAACCAATATAAATCCCGTGTCCCGCCATTCCAATAGGAAGAGGTACTGTGAGGCGCTGTGAGTAAGGTTAAGGAGGTTGGCAAATACTTCATAAACAGACCATAGCTGTTTAGATCAATCCAAAAGGTTACAATAAATAGACGTTACTACTGTGGTATATATGATAGCCCAGCCGGCAATTGACGAACTCTCTTCAACCGTGCTTAAAGTCTAGAGGCGCGCGGCTCAGCGTGGTATTCAGCTCAAGCATTGGGTGTTGAGAAGCGGGGTAAAGCTTTCAGCTCCAAGCCATCGGACTGCATAAGCGAAGCGATAACTCAGCCACAAGCGAATGACATTGAGAGACGGGGTAATATTCAGCCCGAATTTGTCGACGTACAATGCGTCAGTTGTGGCAACACTAAGATGACTACAAAGCAGTACCACAGCAACAGGCAAGGCTCTGACAGACTACGGGAGCTAGTGAGGAGGATGGCCGACCCGCATCGGCCACACCCTTGCCAAATAAACTATTAACTATAGTTCAGCTTATATGCAGGACACCGTATGGCAAGATTACTAATATAGGTCACATTCACGATAAGTGTCTGGTCTATGACACACTAGATTGAGTTCTGGGTAGTCGAGTGCCTTATAGTCATGGCTATACATGGTTTAGTAGTGCAGGCTGTACTGTACGTAGGCTGAAGAGTTAGGCGCTGGATGATGTGATTGTCAATTATGGCAGCGCCACGATCGCCAATGCTTCCAAGACTACCCCGCCCAAAATCACCCAGCGACTTAAGAGCTGCGCTCAGCCCTCAACCAGAGCCGAAAGTTGAAAGTTCTCAACGACTTCAATTTGATTATTCAGAATGGGAACTGCTGCTTCCAGACAACGCCTCCAGGAGCCATTTATCGGCTTAGATGTCGCCATCTACCGAAACCTGCAAAATTGGATCAGACTACAGCCGGTTATAGAACAAGTAAAGAGACTAATTGGGTATGGTAAGCGACAACACTCATCGATGGATGAGTGTCAATTGCTAAATTATGCAATTTAGATAAACTAACTACAGTTGTAGTGCCTGGTCCAAGCCCTGATACTAGTCCCGCGAATGGGGGCGACGATAATGAAGGGGTTCAAAACGAGATTGAGACCCTTGAACAGGCTATGCCTCCTCAAAAACCATCAAGAAGCGAGGACGGGAGAGGAGCGGAGAGGAGAGAAGAGGAGAGGAGAGAAGAGGAGAGGAGAGAAGAGGAATCCTGGGAGAAGGACAAGAAAAGTGTCCAAAATATGCAGTCATTGGCTCGCAGGATGGATCCTTCGCTACAGAATGCTCACGAGTCTGAACCACCTAGCGATGCCCCTCGTGAAGTCCAGGCAGAGTATGTGTATATGTACGTTACGACTTGTCTCAATGTTGCGCTTCCAACCAAGCCTCGGTTTTCGAAACTTGTGTACAAGCCTCCAGATTTCCCAGCGCCGAATCCAGGAACAGTGAGTGGAAGCACTCAAGCCGGCAGGGATAATACTCCTGGGAACCCACCAGAGAAAGATGCTCCTCCACCTCCAGCTGAAACCGAGTTGAAGATCTTCCAGACTTGGGATAAACGACTCTATACAAATCTTTCCCGCCTCAATTCAAAGTCCATTCGCGTGGTGGAGATTCTCCCAGGAAACTCCGAGAAGATCTCCGTAAACTTGACGCAAAAGACTCTCGAAGAGATAACCAATAATTACGAGGCTCTGTCCTACGTCTGGGGCGCACCGACGCCAGAAAGGAAGATCACCGTCAACAACATCGAGGTGCCAATCCAACCTAATCTTTTCGATGCCTTGAAGTCACTTCGGTTGACCGACGCCAAACGTATGATCTGGATCGATGCTCTCTGTATCAATCAGACAAGCATGAGAGAGCGATCGATTGAGGTGAGGAAGATGGGCGAGATCTATCGACAAGCAAAAACGGTTGCGGTGTTTCTCGGCGCTCCCTCAACGCCTGCGAGCTCAATCGGTGAACTTTTCAAGTTCTTGAGGAGGCATGAAGATGGACAAGTTTCACAGAGCAGCGAAAATCGAAATCCAGTTGATGTTGAAGAAATTGAGGCGAGTGGTGTAGACAAACACACCATTTGCAAAGGCTTCGTGGAGCTCTGCCTCCGTCCTTGGTGGAGTCGTGTCTGGGTGATGCAGGAATTCTATCTTGCGACAGAAGAACCGATATGGTACTGGGGTAGCTCGTGTGTCAATAATGCTGCTTTGAAGCGAGACATTCAATTGCTTATGGATACCTCGTGGAGCCTCTACTCGCGCCCAATGGCTGCTTCAAGCTCCAAATTCTCTTCGGAGGTGCAAGGAATGATCAAGAAGTCTATTTCTCTGTTCAGGAGCGATGTAGAGCGCATCAATCAAATGATCTCCCGCCGAGCTCCTACACACGGCTTCGACATCCCAAGTCGTCTTTATTGCGAACTATCAGCCCAGGCCTCAAATCCAAGGGATTTTGTGTACGGATTGCGAGAAATCTTTGACCCTCGCTTCGGCAAGGTATTTCTCCCGGACTACTTCATGGGTGTGGAGCTTCTGTTCGCCTGTCTAGCCGTGTTTTTGATCCAGTTCGAAGCATGGAGTGATGTATTGTGGTGGTATCCTGATCGCTTCAAAGACATTGGGCGTGAGCAACTTCCCTCGTGGCTACCGGACTTCACTCGACGTATCAAGCCGACAGAATCTGAGTCACTTCCTCGGGATCATATGAAATCTCGGAGAAATGAGCCAAAACTGGTGGTTCTGAACCATGTCCTCCATGCCAACGGCTACATACTAGACAAACTTGTGGCGCATATGCATCTCGACAAGAGCGATGGATATAAAACATTGCGTCAGATCTGGGAGTTTAACGCCGTCACCAACTCAAAGATGGGTGTCGACAAGGAGGTCAGCATCGAGGAGCAACAAGGTCATCCTTTGCTTCAGGACTTCTTGAAGGTGTGCGACAACGCAGCAGATGAATGCAATATTCTAGACGAAGAGTATCGCACTAGCCCTGTTAATCCACCAAAGGGGCCAGTTCTCGATTGGACTTCACGGCGTGGCTTCGATGAGCATATGCCCACGGATATGCACCTCGCGCTACCATTTTTTGACATCCTATGGTATCATGCATATAAAGTCGGTGACAATGCCATACTCAAACTTTCACTGCTCGCAGACGATGAACCAGGCCTCCTGACCAGTATTTTCGACTCGGATATGGACTACGTCTTCCGCAGAACCCTCGCACAAGATTTCATCACTGCCTGTGTGCTTGACTGGCTAAATCTTGATACGGTTCTTGATCAACTCATGAAGCGGTCTCAATGGTCTAAACCCGAGCATCCCCGCTGGTCAGGAACAGACCCAAACTTCAGTGATGTGCGGCCTTTCCTCGTTCAGATAAATGGGGACCTCGCCAGACAAGGTCGCGCATGGGGCCGCCCGCTCCACTTCAGCGGCCTCATATTTGCCGTGCTTCTTGGATGCAAAAGCCAAGCTGACTTCATGCAAATTGTTTCGAAACTGAAATCCGCCGCCAGCGAGCTCCACGACATTGCGGAAGACTACCGGACTCGTGCTTACGTGGAGCAGCTTAAAGTGGAGTCTGATACTGTAGCAACGCGTGTCGTGAACTATGATGCTATTGTAGCCAAGTATCAAGGACGCGTACTATTCTGCACAAATATGGGATTTCGCGGACTGAGCAGCCCTGGAGTGGAAGGGTGCGGGACCACAGTTGCGCTTTTGGATGGCTTGTCATTTCCAGTGGTCTTAAACGACGATAAAGACCATCCAGGTGGACACAAACTCGTGGGATGTGCAATTGTGAATGGCGTTGACATGCAGAGCGCGGATATCAGCAAGGTGAAGGTACCAGCTGATCTGGATCTTGGCGAGAAGATTGTTTTCAAAATCACGTAACTTCGGTACCAGCCCAAGAATCAAAGAGGCAACGTTAGGGTCAAGGTCATTGAAAAGGCAACACCGCTGGAAAGGGATGCATTGAAAGCTCACGAAGGTACAGCGCCATAGTTCCATCTTCCCCAAAGCAAAACCAACACGCGCTCCAAGTCTACTCCAAACTAGATCTCTATCTTGGTGTCCTTGCGAATCCCATCCAAACCTAAGTTACCTGCGCCAAGCGATCCACCCGAGACGATGCGAGTGCGCAAGGATATCCTCAATCTCACTCGCAAGGGCTGCAGAAGTATCGCGAGAAGCTGGACAACGTGTTGCAGGTAGGATCTCTAACAGGCGTCAGCTAGGAGCAGAGCAAGTGGCAAGAGTTCGGTTTCCTCCGTGCAGAATGGTGTCTTCACTACCAAGAAGCCACCTTCTTATAGCATCGAGCGTAATTGCGATACGTTGAAGAACTCATCAACTTCCCAATTTCCTTTTGGCGATGTTGGTTAAGCAAAACGATGCGAACAATTAGGAGAAGGCAAAGTATAACTCTTGGAACTATAAGAGCACTAGAGAGCTCGCAGAAATTAATAAAGGCAAAGTAGATAAGAACGACAAGTTTATAGAGGAAGTAGAAAAGGAGTTTATAGCTTAGTATAAGCCTCTAATCCCACTTATATAGGAGTTATGTCTATATATATTAGAGAGCTAGATATTATAGCATCTATGCTTAAATATTAGTGTTACGAACCTGAACAGAGAGAATAGCGCAAGATGTAAAAAGAATAAAGGAAGGGGCTAAGTTAAAGACCTCTTTTAGAGAACGAGATATACCTAGCTAATAACTTAAGAGTTAAAAATAGGGCAAAGGTTAGACTAAGCTTAAGAGTAAAAAACTTTTTTCTAATACTTTAAAAGATAGAGTAAGGTGAGGCGGTTCTAATACTACTTTTATTTTTTTCTATAGCTACTCTAGTTATAGAGTTATAGTATAAAAAAGAGAGTACTGTTACAAGTAATAGGCCAAAGGATTAACCTCTTAATACTAACCACGAGTGGTAGGAAACCCTTAGAGTATTAGCAGGAAAGCGATTATCGCAGGGCGACGATTACGTGACTTAGTATCTCGCTAAGATCTAATATCTCGCTAAGAAGATAGATACTATAGTATCTAGAAATATTACGACATCTAAAGAATCTAGAGATGCTAGAAAATATTCAGAGAATATAGATATTAGGACTAAAGATAATAGATAACTATAAGAATAGATTAGATTTTATTATTATATTTGTTATAGTTAACTTAAATTATACTTTCTTATAAGTTATTACTTAATAAGATTAATATATTATTATTCTATTTTTATTAACGTATCTGTATAGCGAGCCGCTCAGTATAGCGAACCGCTCACTGTGCCAAGACCCCATCAACTTTGACCACAACACCACTACTAGACGTGATGCCTCCACATAACAACGTAATAACCTCTTTAAAAGAGCCTCAAATTCAGCTTGCGCTTCAGGCTATTCAACGTGACGCGACACTTAGCCAGCGACGTGCTGCAACACTTTACAACGTCTCTCAAAGAACTCTTAGTGATCGACTTGCTGGAATCTCTCCTCGACAAGATTATACGCCCAACTCAATGAAGCTTCTTATAACAGAAGAGGAGACGATTGTCGACTATATACTAGATCTTGACGCGCGAGGATTTCCACTACATCTCCCTGCTATCAAAGATCTTGCTGATTCTTTGCTGGCTACCCGCCACCACGACCCTGTTAGCCCAAACTGGCCTAGAGCATTCATAAAGCGTCGCCCAGAGCTCAAAATAAAGTTTAATCGAAAGTACGACTATAGGAGAGCCCTCTGCGAAGATCCTGAGCTTGTGCAGCGCTGGTTCCGCCTAGTAC
>JAODYB010000081.1:0-19537 GCA_026262435.1 Curvularia spicifera
TAGTCCAGGTGGTCAACACGCTGCGATTGCCATACTCGTTAAGCGAAAAACGGTCCTCGTACTTCATCAGACGATCCCACGTACTGTCATAGTGCTTCGCATACGTAGCCGCCGACACATTCGTCTCGCGCATGTACGATCCAGCTTGCGTGAGGGCGAGTGGGAGCCCGTGGAGAAGCTCAATCACCACGTCGGCGTCTATTTAAGCTGTATTAGTTACAGTGTATCCTTTTAAAAGGTAGAGCCTCTCTTGTACCTTTGATCGCTCGCCCAGCATTGTTCTCGAGAATAGCACGGGATTGCTCTGCCGCCACTGTTCCCACCTTGACGCCAGACCCGAGCCGCTGGAGACTAGCCAGTCGACTCGTGATAAGAACTGACCCGTGGTCTGCATCTGGGAAGTACGCCTTCACGTCGTATGCCTGCACGTCGTCTCGGTCGCGGTGGTCGCGGTCGACGTTGTCTATGATCAGCAGCCAGTGAGAGTTAGAACGCATGGACAGCCACTGCTGACACTCGCGCACCGCCACGTCAGCCTCGACGGCGGCCTGGCTGAGCATCTGCACCCCGTCAGCCGTCAGCTCGCCGCGTGGTAGTCTCTGCACCATGTCGACAAACGACTGCTTCAGGCTGGCTTCGGACGACCCGTCCAGCCAGAACACTGCGCTGAACTGGCCTTGGTGCTTTCGCGCAAACTCCACCGCCAGCTGCGTCTTGCCGATGCCACCAAGGCCATGGACAACCACGACCTTCCGACGACAACTTGTAGTGGGTGAGGCCTTGACAAGAGCCTTCTCGAGCGCTTGCATCTCTGCGTCTCGGGCGACAAACTGGTTCACAACGGGCACGCCTCGGAGACTGAAGTCAATCTTGTGCTTGCTCACACCTAGCACGCTTAGCCCATCTTGTTTGATGTTGCAGGGACTACCGTTATGCATAGTTACATTGAGAGCGGGCCACCATTAGCCTAGGAGATGCCTCAACCATGCCCTGAAATACCTCTGCCACCGTCTGAAAGTCTTCCTCTTCAGCATCTGCGAACTTGTTCATGTCGAAGTGCGTCCGCGACAGCGAGAACTTGCTCGTCGACTCAGAGAGATCAAGACACCCAGCGTGCTAGCTAACCACGAATCGCTACACCTGTTCTTAGCATAAGTATGAAATGCAGTGTCTGTCTAACTTACAGTCCGATCCTGCTTGCCTACAATCCTCCCTACGTTGCTCGACTTGAGCTCGAAGAAGCATGCGACCTGAGTCTTATTTGTCTGATCGCGCATCTTCTTTAAGAAGCTGTCGACCAAGTCCTGCAGGTATGCATTCCCTGGCTGCAGCACCTCAAGCGTGGCAGGCTGCACCTGGTCGTCGTGGTACTCACGCCGCGCTGCCTCGAGCATCTCCATCTGATTCATGCCCTCGGCGCCTCGAAAGGGCGTGCCGAAGAAGACTAGGCCGGTCGTGGATGAAAACACTCCAGGCCATTCTTTTGGGTACTGCTCGGCTTCTAGGAGTGCCTGCAGAAACGTTTAGCGACAGCTGTCTTTGTCTCGTCCATCTATCTATCCACTTGCCTTAAGCACGACTAGCCCGCCAAAGCAGTGCGCTACAAACACCAGCGGACGAAACGGAACATCCTGGCACAGTCAGCGCATACGCGACGCCTAGCAAGCACATGCTCACACCTTTCTCTGTCGCTTCAACGCTCTTAGCAGCCGCTCAGCCACAGTCGACGCGCTCTGCTGCATCGCCTCCTGGCCAAACCACTGCGACTCATATCCGTATCGCATGATGCGTGCGTTAGGCGCTACCGCTGGCAGCATGTCGTCCTCGATGAGCCAGTTGCGCCATTGCGGCTCTTCTGCCGTGCCGGCATTCTTGCACCAGCTGTCGTCGGGATGGGCGCCGAGACCGTGGACTGCGACGATGCTAGGCGAATTGCTATGAGTTGTGTGCAGACGACGGTTATAGGCAAACGTACTCGATGCTCTGCGCTTCTGCCGGTGCTTCGCGGAGCACCTTGAGGCCGACGTCTCTGCTCGTGATTGGCCGAACCTAGTCCTGCGTTAGCCTCGGCGTGTGCTTTACCGTGCTAGACCTACCATTGCTAATGGCGAGGGAGCAGCATCCGCTCAAGCTGTCGGACGAGGACTTGGAGGCGACAGGAGAGGAGAGGAAAGGAGAAGAGAAGAGAGGAGATAGCAAGGCAGAGAGAGCGATGCGAGAGCAGTTAGGCGAAGACGCAAGGCTGAGGCGCAGGGCAGAAGCCTCAGGCTGACTGCCGCAAGCGCCTAGGTAGTGGGGGTGGGGGCCTGCGCCGCGCTGAATGGCTTAGGACAGACTGTGCAGTCTGCTAGAGTAGTGTTCACGAAACACTTCTTCAAAGGTTGAAACAGGACTTCTTCTATTTCCTCCCTATTCGACGCCACTATGCCACCGTTCTCGAAAGTAAATCAGCTTGTACGCAATCTAGAGCCCCAACCTGGCGCATCCTCGCCCGCGACCTTGCCTGGCCAGCCTTCTATTCCACTCAACGACTTTGGTCTTACAAGACAGTTTCTCGAAGATGATCTGTGGGCGCACGATCTTGAGAGAGTAGCGCCGCATCTTTGGATCATGACAACCTTGTCGAGCGCCAACGTGAACCCGTTGAACCACCAACGCGTTAAAGGCCGTGAGATTGTTGTCACAGAAGACCCCCGTCTTCACCTAGTCTGGATCCACGACCGCATATTCGTTAAACCAATGCCGCGGTACCTTCTCTCGCATGCCTTCTGGGAGACGCATCTGGACCAAAAACTAGGGTTGTTGGGTGACGGCCAAAGCAATCTCCGCGCAGCAGCAACCGGCTTTCTGCGGACGTATCGCTACTTGATCCGGCATGAGTCGGACTTCTATATTGCTCAGCAGGACCACCTTCGCCTTGTCCCTGCCGATATCGACTGGCCGTCCTTCTGCCGATTTACCAGAGATCTCAGCCATATCGAGGATGCGGCTGTGTCAACAAGGTATCGCTTTGGCGAGCTGAGACTGACGCGACTCAACTTCTACGCGCCTCTGCTCCTGCGCAAGTTCCACTTCGAGCAGGTGCATGGACAATACGGGGATTACTTTGCGCGCCTCTATGGCCCTATACTATTTGTGTTTGCTGTAGTATCTACAGCTCTCAACTCGATGCAGGTTGCACTTGCAGCTGATCAAATTATGGCTGCTCATTGGGCTGTAGTCTGGCACGCATCTCGCTGGTTTAGCGCACTCAGCCTTTTAGGTACTGCTGTTATCGCAGTGTGGTTTGGGGCTCTTTGGCTATGGATGTTCTTGGATGAGTGGGTGTATACGATAAGACGGAAGCTAGAAGAGCGGAGGAAAGGACAGAACGTGCAGATGCTAGCTGCGTAGCATCGATGCACAGGTCAATAAGAGGCGGGAAACAATGAATGTACATGTAGATAATTGTATTATCTGTTATGGATTGTAAATAGATCCAAGATGATACAAGCTGCTGATGTCAAGTGAACTACTACTGCCTCGATCACGGTGGTGAAGGGTAGAAATAGGAACGTTAGTTAGTTCTACTATGGCAGCGTATGTTCTAGGTACGCCGTGAGGCAGATCTTGTGCCAGTGCCAGGGTAGCTTTGTCCATGTCAGTGGAGGTAGTTAGTGGTGCTGGTGAGGGGCAGAATGCAGAAGCAGCATGAGGTCGAGGGTACGTACTGGGTCTAATAATAGCAACTGCCGTGCAGCGCATAGACGCCTCCAACGACGGCGAACGCACCAGTCAGGATTCAACGCGTGAGAGGGCACATCAAGCGAGATCACGGCAGTTAAGTCAACGGTCAGTGGCGTTACGAATAGTGAGGAGAAACACATGATGCGGGGCAGAGGAGAGGATAGTAGAGAACGCGACGATACGGCATCGTTCACAGGATGCGCCTTTGTGTGGCTTAAGCGTAGCAGACAACGAGCTTGCGACAGCAATAGCCTCCTGCCGCACAACTTGGCGCAAGCCAGCCAGCTCGATGCGGTGCGGCGCAGCGCTAACACAGCCGGCGCTCGCGACGCTCAGCCTTGTCTCGGCCTTGCATTTCAGCCTGGCTGCTCGCGTCGCTATGCCGCTCTCTGCCTCGATTTTTCCTCTTCTTTTCTTTCCCTTCCTCCCCTCTCGTTCGCCGCTTTCTGTCGCCTCCAACCCCTCATCCGACAACTCAAGCAGACCCTGCTCCCTTACTATCAGCAATGGTGGGTCTAGCACGGGAGGGCGCGCACCGAGGCTAACGCGGGGCTAGGTTCGACCCATCACTAGCAGAGACGTCGGCCTCAAGGTGCTCCGCGAAGCACCGGCAGAAGCGCAGAGCATCGAGTACGTTTACCTGCAACCGTCGTCTGCACACAACTCATAGCGATCCGGATAGCATCGTCGCAGTCCACGGTCTCGGCGCCCATCCCGATGACAGCTGGTGCAAGAACGCCGGCACGGCAGAAGAGCCGCAATGGCGCAACTGGCTCGTGGAAGACGACATGCTGCCAGCGGTAGCGCCTAACGCACGCATCATGCGGTACGGGTATGAGTCGCAGTGGTTTGGCCAAGAGACTATGCAGCAGAGCGCATCTACTGTGGCCGAGCGGCTGCTGAGAGCGTTGAAGCGGCAGAGAAAGGTGCCGGCCCGTGCTTAGTAGGCGTTGTGTATGCACTGACTGTGCTAGGATGTTCCGTTCCGTCCGCTGGTGTTCGTAGCGCACTGCTTTGGCGGGCTGGTTGTGCTCAAGGTGAGGAGACGGAAAAGACAGAGATATGGCAGTCGCTTACTACTTCTATAGGCACTCCTGGAAGCCGAACAGTACCCTAAGGAATGGCCTGGACTGTTCTCGTCGACTACGGGTCTGGTCTTCTTCGGCACGCCCTTTCGAGGCGCCGAGGGGATGAACCAGATGGAGATGCTCGAGGCAGCGCGGCGTGAGTACCACGACGACCAGATACAGCCTGCCGCTCTTGAGGTGCTGCAGCCAGGGAATGCATACCTGCAGGACTTGGTCGACAGCTTTCTAAAGAAGATGCGAGACCAGACGAACAAAACCCAGGTCGCGTGCTTCTTTGAGCTGAAGTCGAGCAACGTAGGGAGGATCGTAGGCAAGCAGGATCGGACTGTAAGTTTGGTAAATACTACATTTCGTGCTCGTGCTAAGAACAAGCGTAGAGATTTGTGGTCAGCCAGCACGCTGGGTGTCTGGATCTCTCTGAGTCAACGAGCAAGTTCTCGCTATCGCGGACGCATTTTGACATGAACAAGTTTGAAGATGCTGAAGAGGAAGACTTTCAGACGGTGGCAGAGGTATTTCAGAGCATGGTTGAGGCATCTCATGGGCTAACGGTGGCCCGCTCTCAATGTAACTATGCATAACGGTAGTCCCTGCTATATCAAATACGTTTGGCTAAGCGCGCCAGGTGTCAGCAAACACAAGATTGACTTCAGTCTCCAAGGCGTGCCCGTTGTGAGCCAGTTTGTCACCCGAGATGTAGAGATGCAAGCGCTCGAGAAGGCTCTTGTCGACGCTCCGCTCACTACGAGTCGCCGGAAGGTCGTTGTCGTCCACGGTCTTGGTGGCATTGGCAAAACGCAGCTGGTGGTGGAGTTTGCGCGAAAGCACCAAGGCCAGTTTAGTGCAGTGTTCTGGCTAGATGGGTCATCTAAGGCCAGCCTGAAGCAGTCGTTTGTCGACATGGCGCAGAGACTGCCACGCGCCGAGCTGACGGCTGAGGGGGTGCAGATGCTCAGCCAGGCCACCGTCGAGGCAGACATGGCGGTGCGCGAGTGTGAGCAGTGGCTGTCTATGCCATCTAACTCTCACTGGCTCCTGATCATAGACAACGTCGACCGCGACTACCAGGATAAAGATGACTCGCAGGCATACGACGTGAAGGACTACTTCCCACACGCAGACCACGGGTCGATCCTGATCACGAGCCGGCTGGCTGGCCTCCAGCGGCTCGGTTCTGGCGTCAAGGTGGGAATAGTAGGAGCAGAGCAGGCCCGCGCTATGCTCGAGAATAACGCTGGGAGAGCAGTCGAAGGTATAGAAAAGGCCTTGTTTGTCTTACAGAGACGTTGTCGCTAACGCAGGTTGAGCAGACGCCGAGGTAGTACTTGAGCTTCTCCACGGGCTCCCACTAGCCCTCACCCAAGCTGGATCGTACATGCGCGAGACGAATGTGTCAGCAGCTACGTATGCGAAGTACTACAATAGTACGTGGGATCGACTGATGAAGAAAGAGGGTCGCTTTCCGCTCGACGAGTACGGCGATCGCAGCGTGTGGACCACCTGGACTATATCGTATGAGCAGGTGCAGAGACAGAGCGAAGAGGCTGCCTGTCTGCTGAAGCTGTGGGGGTTCTTAGATAGCGGAGAGGTGTGGTACGAGCTTATTGCAGCATGCAAGGACTTGGACGCAGAGACAGGTATCCCAACGTGGCTGCTAAAAATCGCTGAGGATGAGTTAGAGTTTGCAGAGGCAATGGGCCTGTTATCGCGCTACTCGCTTGCAGAGGGCAAAGAAGGTACAGACAGCTACTCGATGCATGGGGTGCTGCATCGATGGTGTAGCTCGCAGGCGAAAGAGGAGGAGCGGCAGGCGCTGGGTTGCTTAGCAGCAGAGCTTGTAGCATCAAGTGTGCCTTTACAGTCGGAGACGGAGTTCTGGAGAAAGCGGAAGCGGATCATGGCGCATGGGGCGTATGTTAGTAAATGGATTGTCAAGGAGGATAAGTTAGGTGGGAGGCAGGCGGTGGAGGCTCTAATACAGCCAGGATCGTTTCACAGTCTTGGGTATCTACTTGCCGATGAGGACAGGCAGCAGGCGGAGCACATGTACCAGCGAGCGCTGGCTGGATACGAGAAGGCATGGGGGCCAGACCACACCGAGATACTTGACACGATCAACAACTTGGGCGCTCTCTACGCAGCCCTAGGCAAGCTCGAGCAAGCGGAGCATATGTACCAGCGAGCGCTGGCTGGAAAGGAGAAGGCATGGGGGCCAGACCACACCGAGATACTTGACACGATCAACAACTTGGGCGCTCTCTACGCAGCCCTAGGCAAGCTCGAGCAAGCGGAGCACATGTACCAGCGAGCGCTGGCTGGAAAGGAGAAGGCATGGGGGCCAGACCACACGTCGACACTCACCACCGTCAACAACTTGGGTGTTCTCTACGCAGACCTAGGCAAGCTCGAGCAAGCGGAGCAGATGTACCAGCGGGCGCTGGCTGGATACGAGAAGGCATGTGGGTCAGACCACACGTCGACACTCGCCACCGTCAACAACTTGGGTATTCTCTACGCAGACCTAGGCAAGCTCGAGCAAGCGGAGCACATGTACCAGCGAGCGCTGGCTGGATACGAGAAGGCATGGGGGCCAGACCACACCGAGACACTTGACACCGTCAACAACTTGGGCAACCTCTACGCAGACCTAGGCAAGCTCGAGCAAGCGGAGCACATATACCAGCGAGCACTGGCTGGAAAGGAGAAGGCATGGGGGGCAGACCATACATCGACACTCGATACCGTCAACAACTTGGGCCTTCTCTACAAAGACCTAGGCAGGCTCGAGCAAGCCGAGCAGATGCTCCAGCGCGCGCTGGCTGGAAAGGAGAAGACATGGGGGCCAGACCACACATCGACACTCAACACCGTCAACAACTTGGGCCTTCTCTACGTGAACCTAGGCAAGCTCGAGGAAGCCGAGCAGATGTACCAGCGAGCGCTAGCTGGCTACGAGAAGGCGTGGGGGCCAGACCACACATCGACACTCGCCACCGTCAACAACTTGGGCCTTCTCTACAAAGACCTAGGCAAGCTCGAGCAAGCCGAGCAGATGTACCAGCGAGCGCTGGCTGGATACGAGAAGGCATGGGGGCCAGACCACACCGAGATACTTGACACCGTCAACAACTTGGGCAACCTCTACGCAGACCTAGGCAAGCTCGAGGAAGCCGAGCAGATGTACCAGCGAGCGCTAGCTGGCTACGAGAAGGCGTGGGGGCCAGACCACACATCGACACTCAACACCGTCAACAACTTGGGCCTTCTCTACAAAGACCTAGGCAAGCTCGAGCAAGCCGAGCAGATGCTCCAGCGCGCGCTGGCTGGATACGAGAAGGCATGGGGGCCAGACCACACATCGACACTCGACACCGTCAACAACTTGGGCAACCTCTACGCAGACCTAGGCAAGCTCGAGGAAGCGGAGCGCATGTACCAGCGTGCCCTGGACGGCTATGCAAGAGCTATTCATCCTGACAACCGTCTCACTTTTGTCCCGGCTCTTAACAACATGTGGGCCTTTGCCTCTCTACGCAAAACCCAGGGCTATGTAGAGGATGCTCGACACTGGTACTCGCAGGCTCTGCTAGGTTATCAGAAGATTTTTGGGCAGGACCATGATAAGTGTAAGGCTTTACGTGACAATCTAGCAGCTCTATCA
Organism: Curvularia spicifera; assembly: GCA_026262435.1. Lineage (NCBI taxonomy): Eukaryota > Fungi > Ascomycota > Dothideomycetes > Pleosporales > Pleosporaceae > Curvularia > Curvularia spicifera. The sequence continues at coordinate 8,476 of JAODYB010000081.1, forward strand.
AACGGAGCAGAAGAAGGTCTAGACACCTCTACTGATAGAGTGTCAGTGGTAGACTATACCCCTACGCAAAGTGAGGTCGATTTAGGGACTTCAGCAACTAAGCCCGCTTCAAGGCGAAATAGACTGTTAAGAAAGCTTAGGTGGAAGTAGGTATAGAGTAAGACTTGACAGTAGCGAGTATAGCATAAGCCAAGACTTAAGCACTAAGTAAAGTTATCCTAAGTGATGTAAGACCACCACGAACGCTGAAGCCAGTCTATTAGCAAATGCGCTGGCGACGACTGCTACCTTGCAACCTGAAGATATGAGTCACGTGTCAGCGCCAGCAGCGCCTTGTGAAGTGAGTGAGTGGGAATAAGCACCAAGCGATGCCCACTAGCGGCCTTAGATAGCCAGTCTGTGCTATTTACAGATGCTGTAAAGCAGCGTTATAGTGTAGGCCAACTAGGCATAGCGCGGTATACAAAACACGTGACTTGTGTTCTATTCTGCCTCATGTAAGCGCGCTAGTCATAACGCTAGCTTGCATTACTCTTGGCATAGTATGCTTAACGCGGAGAAACTCACGGAAAAAGGTATCTCTATTGCTGAATGCATTCAGCGCGCAGGTTACTGTGCCTTAGCTGCTAGCCTACCATCTTGCTGCTCCGAACTTAGAAAACATTGTACTAGCTATAGTGATGTAGGGATGCAGAGGAAGAGAGGCTATAGACGCTGCGCATGAAATTATGAATAGCATAACGAAAACGATTGTATTTTTTTATAATACGCACTATTAAGCGGAAGAAGGGGATCTTGAGAGTAAGGCTACTCTAAGTGCAGCTTGATAAACATATGGGGGAAGAAAATAGAAGGTTGGATAGCAAATCCATCTCGGTGAGGCGGGTTTCTCGGTTATGCGGGATGTACGTTAGAATCGTCACAACGCAGCTGCCCGGCCGTGCGTCTTAAGCGAGCTTTCAGCTACAGTAGCGTGCTGAGATGTCTGCAACTCTTACTGCGCACTGTGGCTGGGGGTTGTGGCGCTGAGAGTGATATTTCGAGCCGCTGTTATTCCCGGCGCTGCAACTCTAAAATAAATTTGTTGTGCTGCTAAATACACTAATGAGGTGATATAAGCTGTGCATCTAGCTAAATACTACCCGCTCAGCTTCTCCTATGCTTCGACCTCCCCGTCTAGAACTTGCTAGTCGAGACTGCTCATGTGACAAAAGCACTTCGCTACGGTGTTGGCGACATGCTCGGGTAGTGGGGTGGTGCTCTCCAAGAACAACGCTATACCCGTCACACGCTCTGCTATATAGATCAAGGGATTCCTTATAGTCACAGAGCGTCGCAAGTAGGTGAGCAAGGCAGTACACGCTAGTAAGCGTGTCGGGGTGCTCGCGCCCAAGCACCTTCTCTCTTGCTTCCAGCGCTCGTCGATGCATCACTTCTGCCTCCTCGTACTTGCCTTGGCTCTCCAGCACCGACCCAAGGTTGCTGACGCTGGTGAGCGTGTCGGGGTGCTCGCGCCCAAGCACCTTCTCAGATCCTTCCAGCGCTCGTCGATGCATTGCTTCTGCCTCCTCGTACTTGCCCTGGCTCTCCATCACCGACCCAAGGTTGCTGACGCTGGTGAGCGTGTCGGGGTGCTCGCGCCCAAGCACCTTCTCAGATCCTTCCAGCGCTCGTCGATGCATTGCTTCTGCCTCCTCGTACTTGCCCTGGCTCTCCAGCACCGACCCAAGGTTGCTGACGCTGGTGAGCGTGTCGGGGTGCTCGCGCCCAAGCACCTTCTCTCTTGCTTCCAGCGCTCGTCGATGCATCGCTTCTGCCTCCTCGTACTTGCCTTGGCTCTCCAGCACCGACCCAAGGTTGCTGACGCTGGTGAGCGTGTCGGGGTGCTCGCGCCCAAGCACCTTCTCAGATCCTTCTAGATCTCGTCGATGCATCGCTTCTGCCTCCTCGTACTTGCCCTGGCTCTCCAGCACCGACCCAAGATTGCTGGCACTGGTGAGCGTGTAAGGGTGCTCGCGCCCAAGCACCTTCTCGTACCCTTCCAGCGCTCGCCGATGCATCGCTTCTGCCTCTTCGTACTTGCCCTGGCTCTCCAGCACCGACCCAAGGTTGCTGACGCTAGTAAGTGTGTCAGGGTGCTTGCTACCCAGTACTCTCCTCCTCGACTCCATCACTTGCATATAGAGCTCTTTAGCTCTCTTGTATTGTCCATCACTCTGCAAAGCCCTAGCGCAATCTTCTGCAAGATTTGTTCTCTCCTCGTCATCATTCTTCTCACTATGCGACAGTGCATATTGAGCGTGCGGTAGTAGTCGCCTCCATTTGCTTCTGTTACTGTGATCGCTGTTTGGAAACACCTGGAGCAGCTGCGTGACTGTGCGTTGAGTGCATTCGTGAAGCCGTCCCTGCACCTGCAGTTGCTCTCGTAAGGCTTGGTGCACCAATCGATGCACGTCAAATGCTGACTCAGCAGGTCGTCTTGTGATGAGCCCATACCTGTCAAGTATCATGATCGCATCTACACGGGCATGCGGCGAAGCTGCCTTAAGCAGATCGAGCGGAATATCCTTTCGGTCTACGCACGCAGCAAAGTAAAGCTGCTCTGCAGCAATGGTATTGCTCTGCCGGACTTGACCTATGGAAAGAGATAGTGTAGCAGCTACAGCCTTTTTTAGACTAGACTCTCCATGCTCGCCTTTACCTAAGTTATTGCTATGCTTAAGAGCTGCTTTGTCGTGCTCGTGTAGTTGTGCTTGGTACTGCTGCACTGTCATATTGCTTGCGTTCATGCACGCTGCCGCTTGCGACACTGCTAGAGGCAGGTGCGATAGTTCTCTTAGCAAGCGTATGGCTCCCGGCTGCTCAGCATTAGAGAGCGGCGTTGTTAAACGGGATTTCAACATCCTTAGCGCCGTGTCTGATGTCAGCTCACGCAGCGCTACCACATCTTGTGGAGCAAGCGTCTTAGCCGTGTCGCTTTCTGTTGTTGTGAAAATGACAGAACACAGCTTGGATTGCGGCAGAAAGTCGGCCAAGTCTGCAGCTTCTGCCGTTGACGAGCCACTATGCTGGACAGTTGTGCCTTCGACGTTGTCGAAAATCAGTAAACACTGCCGCGTACTCAGCTCTGCTATGCAATGTTTCACAATCTGCTCTATGTCTGCCTGGTCACCGTCACAACCAGGAACGCCGAGCTTCTGTGCAACACTAGTATAGGACTGGTCGAGACTGTCTTTGTCGCTCGCATCAATCCAGAAGACCGAGCAATGCTTGTGTTTCTTTCGTGTTCTGTGTGCGACCTCGAGCGCGAGCTGCGATTTACCTGTTCCGCCAGGCCCGACTATTGCAAGCGTCGAGGTAGACTGTGTGTTGCTGAAGAGCTTCGCTTCTAGTTCAGCGAGCTGTAGTTCGCGACCCACAAAAGACTTGTTGCGCGCGAACGGAATGATCGACGGTGCGAGGCCGGCTCCCTCCACTTCAGCCTGCAGTCTTTCCAACGCACTCTCCCTTCCTTCGCCATAGGTTGCAGGCATAGAGACGCCAAGAAGTCCAAGCAGGCAGTATACCATATCTTCTGTCTCAGTCGTTTCGCGACCGCTAACCCATCGCATGCGCTCAGATATGCTGAACTGGTTGAGGGGACAGTTGCGCAGCGCTGCAAGCGGAATGCCGGTGATGCTGTGCAGTAGTTGGTCGAGAGAAGTTTTGTCGCCTATGCGCTGCCCTTCGCACGAGAAGAACTCCACAGATGCTGGCGCTATCAGCTCCTGCAACGTCCACCCGCGAGTGAACCACTCGCTTCGCCGAAGCGATACATTCCAGTCCCTACATAAGACAGAGCCTGTCGAGGTTGAGGTCGATGCTGACACATCTGACAAGAAAACGTAGCATCGTACCGCATTCTTGTACCACTGGAACATTGAGTTGATCGCCTTAGAGCGCTCGTTATTGTTCCATCTATCGATGCAGCATGTGTCGATCCAGAAGTACTGCAGCCCGTCCTGAGCTGCTTGTTCGGCACAGAACTGTAGCTTCTGGTAGCCTTCTTCTTTCTCTTTGTAGTTTCCATTCAATATGTCTTCAATAAGGATCTCAGAGTCGCCCCATCGGTGCGATAGAATAGCGTAGGGCGGGATCCGCTTGCCGCGAAAGTCTGTCAGGATCAGTCTGCCCGGTGCGTCTAAACGGAGGAGCCGCATGGCGCTTGCAGCTCGGACTTTAGTCTAAAGAACTAGAGGCATGAATAACTTTTGTGGTAGATGAGTGAGAGCAGAATGTTAGCAGGAGTAGAATGGCATCTTTACGATAAAGCAGAGAAGGCAGCCTGGTGAGGCAGTGCACGCAACCAGGCTGAAGGTGCTGCTGGCTATATCAAGTGCCCAACGTCCTGCAGTGCCTCGCCCCACTACCTGCGCTAAGACAGTATTCGCTTTGTGAAATCATGTTAGAAGATTGTACATCTAGGTAAGATGCTAGTAGATATAGCTAATCTACAAAGGTTATTATAGCGTCTCGCCTGGCTCTGTGCGACGGGGGCGGCTGCCTACACGGCCCGGGAATAAGAGCGGTCTAAGGTCAGGCGATGAGTGAGAGCCGCAGCTCTCAGCCACAGCGCGCAACCCCTCGCAGATATCTCAGCACGCTACCGCTGCCAAACGCCGCTAAAGTCGCACGGCCGGCTCATCGCGTTTTGACGATGTTGTCGCCAGCGCGGAGAAACTGCCGGAATGCACACTCCCTGCGTTAAGTCGACTCTTTGAGCGTGCAGTCTTGATCTTTGCTATCTTGGCTTTCTTTCTAGCCCGCCGAGCTATGTAGGAGTTTATACCATCGCGAACAAACAAGGGGGTATTAGAGGAGAGTTGATGGACGGCACCGACAGGATGAACGACAGCGTGGTCAACAACACGCCTCTTAGCGTCGGAGGCTGATGCACTAGAAGAGCAAGAGCTGCAAAACAGATGCACGTTAGACCTGTCCATTTATAGGCATAGTTGGTACAATCCGGGCGCCCGAAAGAAAAAGTGTCCCGTTACACCGTGCGTCCCGGCACGTAGGGATGGACATTACGTTACTACAGTAAGTTTTCACTTTATGGGGAGAGGGGTTAAAGTCACAACTAACATTTGCGGTGCTGCTATGAGCTCCTATTTCTAGTCGTGAGAATTTCAGTCCTATCCGGAAAGCACGCGCCGCTTCAGTTGCTCAACCTCTTGCTTTAGCTGTTCATTCTCAACAATCAGTCGTTGTTGTGTTACAGCAACTGCTAAGAGCTTGTGGTGTTCAGAGTGATAGGCTTGCTCATAGCGCGAGCTACGCTCGGCTAGTTGAATACAGAGCCTACCAGCTTTGCATGAGCAGTTGAGAAAGCGCTGCCAAGCTTCAGTCAGCTCGTCGCGAGAGTGCTCGTTACGAAAATTCTCTCCATCTTGGCGGCCTTTCTGGACATCCATTACGTACTTCTACACTGTAGTATTGTCCCTAAACAAGCCTTCTTAGGTCTCCAGCTTCTTATTCCAATGCCTGCTATATGCAGCTTGAGTAAGGTATGGCAACTATCGTAGCTACGTAGATAGAGAAAAATGCGCTTATTACTTGCTTCGCGAATATATAGCTACTGCTAACCAGTAGTATTTATAACACAAAATAAGCATGCGTTATTAATAGTCAATGCTGCTACTATATAGAGCACTGTTAGCGAAGGGACTAAGGGTTGATCCCACTCTCGATCGCATCCTCATCCCCTCTATTTGTGGCTCGATGACATTTACTACAGTTGAGGTTAATGCTCGCCTAGCGCCATAAGGAGAGCTATTTTGGGTGTCTAGACTTCTAAATATAGGGCAAGGCTATGGATCAGGACTCGTCAGCCAGCTGCTGTTCTTGGCTCTTACCAAACTAGGCTCTTCGCTCTCACGTAACAGGCTAGAGACTACAACTACGTGACCAATGTATTACAGTAGTACTAATAGTGTGGCTAAAGCTGTGTTTATAACCTGCAAGTCTCTATAGTCTAGTTCCTGCACACATTAGTCTTTCCATCTAAATCACAAAGTCGCCTCGTTACATCTCTATAGCACAGTAATATGCTTTCCATCCCACGCGCTCTCATCGCGCTAGCAGTAGCCGGAGCTGTTCGGGGCCAGCCTCACAGTAGCAACTGCGCGTCCAGCACTGTTGCACAGCCAGCTGCCACTGCCGATCCAACCCCGCAGCTCTTTGGCGACCTTTTCTCGGCACCAACCGCAATTAAGCGCTTCCAGCGGCTGCTCGTCCAGGGCGGTAGTCTCTTAACAGGCGACGCTTTGCGCCGGCTTATCGTCTTCGACTTTAACGGCGCTCAGCCCGCGAATGGCGCCCTAGGTGGTGCGGTCAAGTCAGCTGTTAGTATTAGTTGAGATTGCTTTGATCTAGGAAGCTGACGAAGTACTATCTACAGAATATAGAGACCTTTCCTTTTGTCACTGATCTCGACATCAGTATGACGCTGGCCTTTCTTGAGCCCTGCGGAATCAACACACCACACATTCACCCTAGGGCGACAGAGTTCTTAGTGCTAGTTGAGGGGTCTAATCTCCAATTTGGGAGCTTTCTTGAAAACGGCCTGGTTTCGCCAGGGCAGAACCCGGAGGTCGCCGGCACGCTAGAAAGATATCAGGGTACGGTCTTCCCATCGGGCAGCATTCACTACCAGTTCAACAATGGGTGCCAAAAGGCAGTGTTTGTGGCGGCTTTTAATTCAGCAAACCCAGGCACAAGCTCAGCAGCGCAGGGCTTCTTTAGCCTCAACGCACAGGTGGTGAACGCAACGCTTGGCCCTACTGCGTCTATCGGTAGTAATGGGCTACAGGACTTGCGAGGGCTGATTCCCGAGGGTCTCGCGCAGGACGTGCAAAGCTGCTTGGCAAGGTGCGGGCTGTGATCCAATCCGGCTCGCTGTAGGGAAGTGATATCTAGTTAGAGTGCGTGGCAACGTATGGCTGCGTATAGCTGCGTATAGTATGTATACGCGAGGGAGTTAGAAGTCTTGCCGTTTTTATTGATCTTTACCAATAGTAAATTACCATTTATGAATCTAAGAGCATCGTGCTTCAAATTATCTCAATATATTTCTCCGTAACAGTAGCACAACATCATGTGATGAATCTACGCCTACTGTGCAGACTACCCTCTTATACCTCTTACAAGCTACAGCCATGTGATGTGTCGGTAGTTAGGCTATTGAAGACAGCATATCGAGATCAAGTCGAGCGACTTTACCGTGGAGGTCTAACAAATATTAACAAAGAGCACGTCACTACTATACATAGCCCGGCGAGAGAAAAGGCGATAACTAAAAAGAACATATTAGCAGGTTGGCTTTCGAAGGGAAGGTCGCATTCCGAACAGAAACCGTGCCCCGTGGTAAACGCACAGTCTACATACCGTACACTCTCATGCACTTGCAGTTTCCGCTTTTCGCACGCGGCTTTGTTGTCATCCCACGCTCACCCCTGTCTCGCTTAGCCCAGGCTTTTCTTTAATCGCTCTAGCTCTTGTCAGCATAACCCTTACTCCCTGCCTTTAGAAACCGCTAGACTTATTTCTTACAAGTATTACTAAGTATCTTATAGTGTATTGGAGAGTCCTCTTAGCACGGGCAGTCCTTATAGAAAATAACGTTAATTAGAAGACGAACATTATATCTAATAGAGTATAGCTTTACTAGTTCTGTTTCTCGTAGCTTCTATGTAACTATAGTATACGATAAACAGAAGTGCGCTACTAAAACGCCTTTTTGACAAGTCTCCGTATCGACAGCCGAGAGCTCTTCTTCGTCCGGCTGTGCTGTAGTGAAGAACTCTCTTCTGCTGTTAGCAGCTTCGACTGTCCTTCTCTCCTAGGAGAGGGCAAAGCGTCCATCGTCGCGGCTAAGCTTATGCATCTCTCACTCGATTGACCAAGCACAGTAGTTAAGCCAGAAAGAGCCTTTGCGTACACTACTCGAGCCTTAGCGATCTCGGCTTGCTTCGCATAGAGATTGCCCATGTTCTCTAAGGTGTTGAGTGCCGGCAGGTACTGCTGAACGCGAATACTACCAAGTGCCTCCTCGTACCCTCGCAGCGCCCGCAAGTACATCTGCTCTGCCTCGCCCAGCTTGCCTTGGTTTGCGTAGAGAAGGCCCAGGTTGTTGACCGTCATTAGTGTCGACGTGTGGGTGGGCCCGAGTGCCTCCTCTTTCCCTCGCAGCGCCCGCTCGTACATCTGCTCTGCCTCGCCCAGCTTGCCTTGGTTTGCGTAGAGGTTGCCTAGGTTGTTGACCGTCATTAGTGACGACGTGTGGGTGGGCCCGAGTGCCTCCTCTTTCCCTCGCAGCGCCTGCTGGTACATCTGCTCTGCCTCGCCCAGCTTGCCTTGGTCTTGGTAGAGGCTGCCCAGGTTGTTGATCGTCTCTAGTGTCGACGTGTGGGTGGGCCCGAGTGCCTCCTCNCTCCGCCTCGCCCAGCTTGCCTTGGTCTTGGTAGAGGCTGCCCAGGTTGTTGACCGTCTCTAGTGTCGACGTGTGGGTGGGCCCGAGTGCCTCCTCGAACCCTCGCAGCGCCCGCTCGTACATCTTCTCCGCCTCGCCCAGCTTGCCTTGGTCTTGGTAGAGGCTGCCCAGGTTGTTGACCGTGTCCAGTGTCGACGTGTGGCTGGGCCCGAGTGCCTCCTCGTACCTTCGCAGCGCCCGCTCGTACATCTGCTCTGCCTCGCCCAGCTTGCCTTGGTTCTTGTAGAGGTTGCCTAGGTTGTTGACCGTCATTAGTGTGGACGTGTGGGTGGGCCCGAGTGCCTCCTCGTACCCTCGCAGCGCCCGCTGGTACATCTGCTCTGCCTCGCCCAGCTTGCCTTGGTTCTTGTAGAGGATGCCCAGGTTGTTGACCGTGGTTAGTGTGGACGTGTGGGTGGGCCCGAGTGCCTCCTCGAACCCTCGCAGCGCCCGCTGGTACATCTGCTCTGCCTCGCCCAGCTTACCTTGGTCCGCGTAGAGGAGGCCCAGGAGATGGATAGCATCGAGGACGGTCTTCCGCTCTTTGCCCTCATTGACATCTCCATCACTGCCTCCCTCAGCTCTTCTATACCAAACTGCCTCGCTTCTAGCTATCTGGCTAAAGCAAGTCTGCGCGTGTGGAAGAAGTCGTCGTTGTAGGGCAGCGTAGTCCCGAGTAGAGCTGTCTGGTACTGCCCAACCAACAGCAACTACCGCTAGCCGACTTAGCTCTACTACGAAGCGCTTGCCTTGCGAGTGATGCGCCCACTGGTGCACTACTGGATGGGTTGCATAGCTCGTTGTCTCTGTCGTCTCTGCCGCCTCTTCGACCAGCGAGTAGCTGCGCAGTAGTTGCATCGCTTTACTAAACTTGATCTCGCTGCTCGCAATGTCCCCAATCCACCCCGACAGCATCCTCGCAGCTATAGCAGACTCATCGCACGCCGCAGCGAACAAGCCGTGCCACAGGTCCTTGTTGTCTAGGAACGACCATAGTAGTAGCAGGTTAGCTGTATGTTTATGCTGATCGCGGATCGCCTGATACGAGATAGCCCACGTCGTCCACACACTGCGCTCGGGGTAGTCCTGGAGCGGCGCATTGACTAGGTGGCCTGACGCCATCAGCTCGCTCCACTGCTGCTCGTAGAACCTCCGATACGTCGCCAACCCCTCTCCGCTCTCTTGTAGGTACGCACCCGCCTGTGCAATGGCGAGCGGCAGGCCGTCTAGCAGCGCTAGCAGTCGCTCGCTCTCGGCAGCATCTATAGTCGTACTGTTAGCTTCGTTAAGCTGCAGCTGTATATCGCCCACTCCTGGCTTACCATGCTCTTTCTTATACCAGCTCTTCAAGATGGCCTGCCCCTGCTCCTCAGACACTTTGCCCAGCTGCTGCGACTCGCCCAGTTGCTCTAGCCGTGCAAGTCGAGTCGTCACCAGCACCGACCCGTGGTCTGCGCCTGACAGGTAGCGCTTCACGTCGTACGCATCAGGGTCGCCTCTTTGGGCCGTGTACTCTCGGTCGACGTTATCGAAGACAAGCAGCCAGGCAGTGTTGTCAGGCCGTGCAAGCCAAGCCATTACATCCTTCACTACCGCATCGATGTCAGCGCTGCTATCTGCGGCATACTCCCTGCTTGTCTCAGGGATCTGGCCTTGCGGGATTCTACCCGCGCAGCTTGCGATGCTGCGCTTAAGGACATCTTCACTGCGTCCATCTAGCCAGAACACCGAGCTGAACCGGCGGTGGTGTCTCCGTGCAAACTCGACCGCTAGCTGTGTCTTGCCCATCCCACCGAGGCCACGCAGCACGTGGATCTTCTGGCGCTGGCCATGTCCTACTCGTGGTAAGAGCACGCGTTCGAGCTCTTTCATCTCTGTCGGCCTGTCCACAAACTGGCGCGCTCTTGGCACGCCCTCGAGGCTAAAGACAGTTTGGTATTCGCCAAAGTCTACAAATGCTTTAGCTATAGGACTTAAGTAGTAAAGACAACAACTGTACTAACACTCTTGGCTGGCGATGTTGCCCGCGCATGCCTGCATCTGCTTGTGCACCTCCTGCGAGCTAATATACCGTCGCGTCGCTGCCGCCATCTCCTTAACCTTCTTCGCTTCCTCCAGCCCAATGTCTTCTAGCCCTCGCACCACGTTAAACCGGTAGTACCGCCCCGTGCTGTCTAGCAGCCCCCGCTCGCGCCGGAACCGCTCTGCCGTCTGCTCTGTCTCCGTGGCTATCGCAGCCAGCGTCTTGCCAATCTGAAAGACGTCGTCCTTGAACGCCTTGAGCGACGGCACTCCCGTCCCGATCGAGACCACGCACTTGATCTTGCCCTCTAGCGGCTCAGGGCCCCACGCTAGCTGCGCTTGGTCCCATAGTTCCCGCACTGGGTTGTTTGCGCCCGTCGCCCCATCCACAAACTCCTCGCTAAACCGGCCGACGGCAATAGGGTCGAAGAAAGAAGTGGCTGCAGAGGTGGCCCGGCAGGCCTCCCATATCGTCACGCTGTTCAGCAGATCGTTGCCGCTGCGCGGTGTGCGGTAGCTCGTGAGGCAGAC
>JAODYB010000082.1:0-16578 GCA_026262435.1 Curvularia spicifera
CTTTGTCCTCTTGACTAGATCGAACCAGCGCTGGATAGCTGCTGGGTCTTCGCAGGCAGCTCGCTGGTGATCATAAGGACGACTCCAGCGCGTCCGAAGCTCAGGAGTCCTCTTAATAAAGTTGTCAACCCAGTTCTTGCCAACAGGGTTGCTAGCGCGCTCATGCAGTAGTTTATCAGCCATTACTCGAACGTCAGGCTTTGTAGGCGCAAATCCTCGCGCAGACTCCTCAAGAATACGCTTAACTATAGCCTCCTCTTCTAGTTTACCTAATCGTTTTGAATTCGCTTCGCAGTCGCGTCGGGCGCGCTTTCCAGCACGTCGGTCAGACAAAGTCTTTCGTGGGACGTTATAGATAGAGGCTGCACGGTTTTCACTTTAAACACGTTGCGATTGGAAATCAAAAAGAGCAAGCTGAAGATCTGATTCAGTATAGGATGTTTGAGTATTGCGTTGTTGAGACATTACGCGATATAGTCTCGAAGTCGACGCGCTGGTGAGGCGCTGGCGACTCGCTTGGGTTGGCGACTCGCTTGTGAACCACGTTATACGTATTATAGACTAACGTAATTATTTTAATCTTTTAGTCTTTAATTACCTATACTTTTAAGGATTACTTAATATCACGTTAGTCTTTTATTTTATACTTTAATATAATCTTCTATATATTAATTACTTATTACTTATTATTTTTATAGAATATAATAAGTATATTATTAACGTAGAATAGTACTTAAGTCTTTTTTTCCTGATTAAAGAAGAGATATAGCTCCTCTTTAGTTATTGTTAATCTAGCTTCTTTAATTAATCTAGAGAACTCTTTACACTAAAATAATAGTAAGTCTCTTAACCTATATTATATGCGATTAAGTCTTATATATATACTATTCTTTATAAATCTATCTAGTATTATATGAATTACTAGATTATCGTCTATAATGCTTGTATTTAAGAATACTCCTATTATATTAAACGACTTAATCTCTAAATTATACTCTACTATAATTTTATAGCTGGTATTATGGTTAATATATATTATATTTAGTATTCTTTTCTTCTAAACATTACCTTTTATAAATACTCGTATCTTATACTTCTAGAAGTAACTATTCTTATTAAACTTATAAGTCTATACTTATTTTAATTAGCTCTGGCCTTTTGCAAACAACTGTAGTGAATTATTTTAGAATTTTTTTAAATTAATAATTATAGTTCACCTGGCCTCCGCAAAGCTACAACGATAAATCGCCTAACTTCTCCCTTACGTCTACTATCTTAACATCCTCTATCTCCACGTCTCCGTCTATATCTATAGCTATCTCCACGTCCGTATCTACGTCCGTATTTATGTCTGTATCCGTGTCTATTAGGATTAATCGAATAAACTAGAGTGTCGCGCCTATCTAAGCCACACTCTTCTCGCTCTATAACTTAGCCTTAAAGTCCTTCTACGTTATAATAGTCTCTATAACGTCGTCTATATTATGCCTAAGCTATAAGAAAGTATTAGAACTAGGCTATCTTTTCTTATTCTAGATTAACTTGTAGCTAACTCGTAGATCTTAGAAGCTTCTTATTAATTAATAAATGTAGTATTCTAGCCTCGTAGCTATATCTTATCTACCTCTAAGTCTTAGTATAGACGTATATTCTAGTTAGTAGGTATAGTAAATTTAAGTAAGTCTAGCTACTAGAAGAGCTACTGTTGCAGCTCTTTATAAACGTAATCTACTAGTAGGCTATAGTAGGCAGGCCTAGCTTGCCTAGAGATACTAATAGAGATTATCTGTTATTGTAATTAGTTTAGGGATATGGCTGGTATCTAGATAAAGGTTAGAGAAGTAAGAAACAGATAAAAATTAGTAAGAAAGAGATAGATATTAGTAAGAAAGAGATAGAAATCGCTTATAGGGTAATGTTAATAAGCGCTGCCAAGCTAGAGATTAAGTTTAAACAATAGTAGAAGAGTAGAGTATTTATAGGCGGGTAGGCTATCTTAAGTACTTATAACTATAGTTTAAGAATTTTAGAGTTTTCTATATACTTCTTATTACTACAGTTTATATCTTTCTACCTATTGCGAGACTTTATTATAACCACGGCTCGATAGGTTTAGAGTTTTCTACTTATTATTAGCCGTCTAATAGGTCTCTACTTATTAGAGTTTATTGTTATTCTATAGTTAGGAGTCTATTTAGATCTATACTTTAGATTCGATACGTAAAGCTAAAGCTCTAAGACTCGAGGCTTATATAGAGCTAGAGCCTTAGTGCCTAAGGCCTTGCGAGACGTAGAACTAGAAGTACTAGAGGTGTTGCGTTTAAATTCTGACTTTAACAAAACCTTTTTTTTTAATCTTTAATCTTTAGTGGGCTGAGGGGCGGCCTGCCGTTTTTTGTAATACTTTATAATAGGCTAATCGCCACAGGCGAGCTATTAGTGAAAAAAAAAAAAAAAAAAAAAAAAGGAAATACTTATCTTAAAAGAAGTAGTTAATTAGTTTAATTAATTAATTCTAATCCTTTAATCTTATTCTATATTTTTTTATTTTAAAGTATTTTTACTTTTTTATTCACTATCCAATAGGATAGTATCTTATATAGATATTATATTATTTATTTCTATATATCTAGAAGTAGTAGTAGATCGTCTTAATAAACCTAATCTATTAATATACTAAGTATTTTTTCTTTAAGTACTACTACTATTACTATTCTATTACGTATCTTATAGCGTAGCTACTTATTCTAGTTGTCTACTACGTTTAGAATAAATATATTATAGATACTACTCTATAATTCGTCTAACTTATTAAGATTTATAATAACTATAAATATATCTCTAGTATATCTACCTTTTAGTTAATTATCTAAATTATAGTCTTTATACTTTTATCTAATTAGTAGATAGATATTTATTAGATAATTAATCTCTAGCGCTTAATTTCTAATTCTTTAACTTATTTAGGCTAGTAGTTAATTATCTTAAGACCTATCTAATATTACTAAGTTAGCTTAACTAGTATAATCTCTTAGCTAGATTAGGCGTTCCTACTATAATACTCTAAGTAGGTAGTTTTTAAGTCTTAATAGACTAGCTCTTATAGAGATACGCTCTTTATTTTAGTTATTAAGTCTTACTTCTTATTAAGACTATAGATTAGAAGTCTATTCTAGAGTAGAAAGTATAAGAGTCTAATTCTAAGTTTTATAAATATCTAAGTACTTATTAATTTTATACTTTATATAGATTCTACTAATCTATATTCTTAATTACTAGACTAGCTAGTCTTAGTATCTTAAATATTAGATAGCTTATTAATAAGGTCTTACTTATTAGCTAGATTAACTTCTACTACTTATTTTTCTTTATTACGCGAGAAGATACTTAGTTCTATATCTAGATCTAAATACTCTTTTTCATATAACGTGTTTCACAAGTAAGTAGCTACCCCAAGCGAGTGGCCACCTCACCACTAGCGCCGCGACTTCGCAACATTATTACAGCTATTTAACATAGTATATTAAAAATTTAAATAAGCTAAATTACTCCTTAGATCTATCGCTATTACTAGTACTATTAATTTCTGCTTTATAGGTGCGCGCGTTATACCTAGTCTTCTTATAACGTCTATAGCGCCTCTTCTCTCGCACCTTCTTTAATATATTCTTACTACTACTACAACTACTACCCGCCTGTTTAGCTAATAAGTCCTATACCTTACTAGTAGTAAGAGTCTCTTCTATCTAAATATATTATTACTTGCGGCTCTTACGCTTATTTAATTTATCTAAAGCTGCTTAAAAGGTAGTTATTTTCTCTATTAGAAGTACTATTTTATATACTATCTACTAAGCCCCCTTACTTAACTACGTAATCTACTTAGTAAGTAAATTAGTAGAAGATTTATAGCATTTTCTTACGCTCTATTAGATAAGACTAATTTAAGACTTAACTTTACGCGCGTTGCGTGGTATCTACGCCTTCTAGACGGCCGCTTATTATAGTAATAGTACTAGTGTCTATACTACTATATTACGCTCTAATAGTATAGTCTGTAGGTTATTTAGGACTAGACTAGCGCCTTTAAAGCCTACCTAGATATTCCTCTATATAATAGACTACTTAAAAGTAGTCTTAAAAGCTAGTAGGAAGGTCTTCTTACTAATATAGCTAGTGTAGTTTCGTACTAAGTCTAAGATTATATTATTATACTTCTACTTTAAAGGCGAGAAATAGACAATATTAAGAGGCTATAATAGGTAAGACGAGTATAGTAGCATGTAAAGAAGAAGAATATTCTTCTTCTTGTAGAGATCTTAATATTTAATAGAGCTATTACTTTTATAGCTATTAATAATTAGTAGTTAATACTTACCTATAGTATAGCTCTTTATATAAGTATTAAAGTACTCTAACTACGTAAGAGTAAGCTAATTATTAGTCTAGCTATTAGGACTAACTTTAAGAATCTAGTTAGAAGGTAGGTTCTTAAACTAGACGTTAATAAGCACCTTACCTATAAAGATAATAAAGAGAGATAGCTAGCAACCTAACGTATCTATACTCTAGATTATAGTAACCTACTTATAGTTACCTAGCTATATACGCTTCTTTTTACTAAAACTCTCTAAGCCTATAATAACTAACTATAATAAAACCTTGTCTATTATAAAGCTAGTCTTATTAAAGTTATAGATTTTATCGTCTATAATACTCTATTTCTTCTTTATACTCTTAACTAGATTAAACTAGCGCTAGATAGTAGCTAGATTCTCGCAGGTAGCACGCTAGTAGTTATAGAGATAGCTCTAGCGCGTATAGAGCTTAGAAGTTCTCTTAACAAAGTTATTAATCTAGTTCTTGCTAATAGGGTTGCTCTCACGCTTATATAATAGTTTATTAGCTATTACTTAAATATTAGCCTTTATAGGCGTAAATTCTTAGGTAAACTTCTTAAGAATACGCCTAACTATAGTCTCCTCTTCTAGCTTATCTAGGCGCTTTAACTTTAGCTTACAGTCGCGTTAAAGACGCTATCTAGCGCCTTACTATCTAATTGTTATTTAGAGGACGTTATATATCTCTATAGCACGTTTTATACTTTTAATACGTTAAGATTTAAGACTAAAAAGAGTAAGTTAAACATCTAATTCGTTGTAAGTTAATTATAAGCTGCGTGGTAGAGACATAACATGTTGTTATAGCGACGTCGTGGCGCTAGTAGTGAGGTGGCCACTTACTTATAAAACACGTTATTACGCTAACTAATTAAGTTACTTTTCTTTTACGTATTTCTTTATATTAATTATCTTAATAAAATAAACTTCTATCAAACGTTATATTTTAAGTAATAATTATCTAATTATATATTAGTACTTATATTTAATGTTACATAGGGGTTCGCTATACTCACCTAGTCTCGGTCTAGGTTAGGGCGAGACTTGTATTAAGTATTCCGTGCAATTATTTTCTAGTAATTCGTAGTAAAGAGAAGTTATAGAAGTTTGACTAAGTAAAGTAATAATTAATTCTATAGTAAATAGAATAACTAAGTATTAATCTATATAAAAGAAGAACTTATAAGAGTTAACTATACAAAGTATAATAATAAAATCTAACTTATTCTTATACTTATCATCCTTAGTCTTAGTATTAGACAATTCTTCTAGAGTTACTAACTCCAGGTTCCTTCTATAAGGCTATACTCTTATATAAATAGGGTAGTATTACGAATACTATAGTCTTAGCGAAATGTTAATTACGTAATCGCCGCCCCGCGGTAATTATTACCTTTTAATGTGGCGCCTAATAGTCTCTAACCTACGGCCCTCGTCTGGGAGAGATCCTTCGTTGTTACTTGTAACATTTAATAAATATTTATCGTAACCTAATTATACTAGTTACTGATTAAGGTCACCTAATCTAGATTAAGTCGAGTCTGTTCTGGATCGGGCCAAGCCTAATTAGATCAATTAGATTAGATAAAATTAAGAGATTAGCCTAATTAGCTGATTAGGTAAGTAAGCTAGTCTGATTAAGGCTAGGAAGTGTAGAAGCAGCAGTATATATTCTAATCTATCTAACTGATCTAATGGATCAGGCGGATTTGATCAGTCCACTCAATACAATTCCCTTTGTCCGAAGTTTCCTCAGCTCTAATAGAAAGAGATTTAATTTAGAAAATTAAGTATTCTTAATAATACCTCTTACTTTAGAGAAGCTTATAAAGAATACTAGCAAGGCTATAAAATAAGAAATTAAAGTTTACTAGGAATAGATTCAATTAGTACTTAGGCTGGCAAATGTGTGAAGATAGAGTAGAGGTTGGGTTGCCAAGACTTAGGTAGAGGTAGGGGTGAGGTTGCTAAAATCTACCAAGACCAAGGTAGGGGTAGAGTAAAAGGTTGCTAAAGATAGGTAGGGGTAGGGTCGGGTTAGCCAAGATGAAGGTAGAGGTAGGGTTAGGTTACTTAGCAGTAAGGTAGAGGTAGGGTTAGATACTTGGCATACGAGTATAGAGTAGAGTAGAGAGTACCTAACTAGGTCTTACTATAATAAATTACTATAATAACTAACCTCACGTAACGTTAAAGTAGGTCTACTATAGCTATATAGACGTTACGTAAAGCGTAATATATATCTATAATCTCATAACTTTAGAGGAGACCTTAGGGGGTACCCCTTACCCTACCTCTACCCTACCCCTACCTTCACGCCAAGTAACCCAACCCTACCTCTACCTCACTACCAAGCAACCCAACCCTACCTCTACCCGCGTGCCAAGTACCTATACCCTACCCCTACCCGCGACGGGTACTATATAGTTAAGATAAGAATATATAAAGAGATAATCTTAGATACAGTATCTAAATATAAATAGTATACTAGTAGGTAGACTTATAAAATTACTTACGTATTAATAGTTTAAAACGTTTAAAAAACTATTAAATTCTTAGAATACGATAATAAGATTACTACCCTAGAATATTCTATTAACTTGATTAATTAATTAAAGTAATTAAAATAACTAATATTTCTCTACTTAGATTAATAAGATTAAATACTCAAATAGTAGTTAATTACCTAAGCTAATCTAACTAAGTCTACTTATTCATATTCTTTATCTTCTTAATCTACTTCTATAATATCTTACGCTTATAATCTATCTCTACTAGCTATTTTTTTAAGAACTACTTAGAGGCCTTAGGAACTCTAGAGCTTACTATAGAATATTTCTAGAAATATGTAGATTATAGAGAGTAGATTAATTAAGTACTTAAAAGAGAGTTTTAAAACTTAGAGCTCTTCTTAGATAGAGTAGATAGAATAGAAGAGACTATAGATAGCTACTCTTATTAGATTAGAGACTAGATCGCGCTAGAGGAAGTTACTACTACGTAGTTAACTAGCTAAAGTCTATATCTAGACTAAGTAAACGCGTATAGATTAGGATATTTAAAGAATTTATAACTACTTTAAATTTATCATTCTAGAGACTAGTATTTAGCTAATCTAAAGCTCTAGAATGGGACTAGTGATACGTTATAGTTTATATAGAATAAATAAGTTAGAGTATAAAACGTAGTAGTACTAGAGAGTACTAGAGATAAGAGTAGTAATAGAGAATATAGTGACTAGATTAGCTTACTTAGATAGAGAGATAGAAGCGCGTAGATTATTAATAACTTTAATAATATTTGATGATATAATAGAGAAATAAACTTAAAATTAGCATCTTGATTGTTATTTTTAATATAGATATCTAAATTATTCAAATTAGAGATAGTAAGACTTTTTTTTCTTAGAAAAGTATATAATCTTATTAGTAATCTCCTACTAATAAATCTAAGAACGAAAGTTTTTATATACTAAAGTATTTTTACGTCTCTAGATTAACTAATATCAGAAGATAACTAATAAGATAAAGAGAACTAGAGTATTTATATTGATAATAAATAGGTTATACTACTCTTTATAAAAATCAGATAGTAAGAGAGTATACTAAACTATATTATAATAAGTATTTCTTTTCATTTTTCACTAATGGCTCACCTGTGGCGATTGGCCTATCAAAAAGTATCACAAAAAACGGCAGGCCGCCCCTCAGCCCACCAAAGATCAAAGATAAAAAAAAAAAGGTTTTGTCAAAGTCAGGATTCGAACGCGACACCTCCAGTGCTTCTGGCTCTGCGTCTCGCGAGGCCTCGAGCCTCAGGGCTTTGGCTTCACGTGTCGAATCCAAGGTATGGATCCGGATGAACCCCCAACCACAGAACAACAATTATAATAAGTATATTAATTACTATTAGTATCTAACTAGCTATAGTAATAACTATTATAATTATATTAACGAGCTATTTTTATATAATAGCTATAGAGCTTAGATTAAATAGTACTTTATAGAAGTTTCTTAATCTAACGTTTCTTCTTAGAAGTCTTAGCCAGAGCCTAGGTACGCTTTAAGTTAGTAACCTAATTATTAATATTAGTATTAAAGTCTGAGTTAGAATTCAATTATTATAATATCTAGATTAGTCACTTAGCGTTTTAGCTAAGATAGATTATTTAGTAGACCTTATTTAGAGATTTTAAGATAATTAATAAAATCTTTATCGCGGTAACTCTTAGTATAAAACTACTAATACTCTTTATAATAATATTTTACGTAATAGTAAAAAGGCAAAAGTAGATTAAGAGATTTCTAGTTATAGTATTGAAGAGTTAAGACGTTTAATTAATATAGACTAGAATTAGAGAGGTTAAATTCATTCTTAACTAACTTATATACTCTACTAAGTATAAATAAAGTAAATAAGCAATTAGAGCGACGTCTCTTAGGCACGCCTTTAACTAATTTAAGTTATTTAATAGTACTAGTAATCTCTTAGACGTTACGCTTAAGTAGAAGACTCTTAAGATTATAATACGATTTATATAAAATCTATAACGTAAGAGTCTAATCTCCAATATAATCATAATAAGTACTAAAGTTAATATTTTTTAAATAGCTAATTAACTCTAGAATTTAATCTAGAAGCTTAATAACGTTGATTTCTTTTACTAGTATTAAAAGACGTAGATTAAGGTGAGAAACTCTAAGAGTCTAATAGCGGGTACGAGACTAGAGCTCTAGAAGCGTTAGGTTACGCGTAAAGTAGAACAAACGCTTTAGTATCTAATCTATCTTAGCCTAGAACTATAATTAGAAGAGATTAAGAACTTACTATCTTAATAATAACGTAGATTAAATCTAATATATATAGATAATAATATAACATAGAAGACTAATATTAAGATATATTTGATCTAACGCGTTAAGTTATATATAGATAAGAATTAGATTAGATTAGATTATAATAATTAATATAACGTACTTCACAAGCATGTGGACCACCCAAGCATGTGGACCACTTTTGCCAAGACCCCACCAAAACCACAACTGTACACGATAGTGCAGAACCGTACAGAACTATAATTAAAAATCGCAATAGACTACTCTACTCAGAATCTACTACTACATCTTGCTTGCACGTGCGCAAGTTATGTCCTATCTTGCCGCAGCGTCCACAGCGTCTTTGCGACAGTTCGCCCACTTTAACACGCGCCCTCTTCTTCGCCTTCTTCCTATCACTACGCGCCCTAAACTCCTTAAGAGTAGTTAGTCGAAGACCTTTCTTAACTATAAGAGTCCCCTCCTTCTATACCCGCTTTCTTCTATACGATTTACGTCGCGTAGCAGCTTCGTTAGCTGCTTGAAGCGTAGTATTCTCCCGTTACGCTAACACGAGCTTGTACGCAATTACTACTGCGCCTTTCACTATCTTTTTAAAGGCCTTAACTATCGAAGTTAGTAAGCTGTCTATATGCCTTTAAATTCTTGTCTTAACAAACGTTAATTACGACTCTAGTTCTAGAGTATTACTTAGTGTTTGCAACTGCTAGAGACTATCTTTAACAGTAGGTAACGGTAGTGTACGTAGGCGGACGTTAAGCGTTGATACCACAGCCTCTAGATTAAATAGAACTAAGCTAGCGCCTCGACAGCCTCCTAAAATATTATTCTTTATAATAGCCGCTTTATAAGTAGCAGTAAAGTATAGTAAAAATAAGATTTTGTTAATATAGTTAATATAGTTGCGTATTAGATGCTCGGCTTAGCACCCGTATGCCCGCTTTAACGGCGCAAAACAACTAACATCAAAAAGCTATAGGAGGTGCGATAAGTAAGGAGGCATACAGAGAGTAATAATCTTATTTTCTTTACAGTACTACTAGAAATTAAGCGAGTTATAGCTCTCGTGACCGTTAATAATAAGTAAGCGTACTGTGCCTAAGATACGCTTCTTTATATGCGTATTAAAGTGCTTTAACTACTATAGGCCAAGCTCATTAACGTCTAGACGTTCTTAGAAACCCTAATAACCTAATCCTAGAGTAGGTCTTCTTCCTTATACTAAGCTAAGAGATAGTGCTTGCCCTAGAAGATAATAAAGGGTGGAATTGCCCACCCTATCGCGTTAATGCCTTAGATAGCTGTAACCCACTCGCGGTTGCCCTGCTACACTATCTTTAGTCGTCCTCGACGCTTAGAGGATGTAACAATTGCCTAAGCTGTTATCATACCTATTATAAAGCCTGTTTCGTTAAAGTTGTAGGTATCTTTATTAAGAATACTATGCTTAGCCTTCATGTTCTCTATAAGCTAGAACTAGTCTTGTATAATCTTAGGATCCTCACAGAGAGCTCAACTATAGTCGTACTTTCGATTAAACTTAACTTAGAGCTCTAGTTGGCGTTGTATAAAGTTATTTGCCTAGTGCTTACTAACTAGCCCTTCTTAACGCTAGGCTAGCAAACAATTAGCCATATCCTTTACAGTAGCAAGCTACAGCGAAGTTTCTCGCTTATCAAAGTTAAGTGCACGCTACAGAACTACTGCCTCTTCTGTCGCAGTAAGTTTCATAGCTGCTGGCCGATAATCGCGTCGTGATAGTTTTCTAGCAAGTCGTCTTATAAGTGTACTTCGAGAGACGGTGTAGATTGCTGCAGCGCGTCGCGGACTAAGTATCGCGTCTTGTTTAATAGCCTAAAGGGCAAGCTGTATTTGATTCTCGTTTGAGGGCTTTAGCACGTTGTTGCGTTGAGGCATCGCGATGTAAGTAGCGTTTTGGTGGGGTCTTGGCAAAAGTGGCCCACATGCTTGGGTGGTCCACATGCTTGTGAAGTACGTTATACCTATTTCTCTTTCTTTTCATTTTTCACTAATGGCTCGCCTGTGGCGATTGGCCTATTAAAAAGTATTATAAAAAAACGGCAGGCTGCCCCTCAGCCTACCAAAGATTAAAGATTAAAAAAAAAAAGGTTTTATTAAAGTTAGGATTTAAACGTAACACCTCTAGTGCTTTTAGCTCTGCGTCTCGCGAGGCCTTAGGCACTAAAACTCTAGCTCTATATAAGCCTTAAGTCTTAGAGCTTTAGCTTTACGTGTTGAATCTAAGGTATAGATCTAGATAGATCTCCAACTATAGAATAATAATAAACTCTAATAGGTAGAAGCCTATTAGGTAGCTAATAATAAGTAGAAAACTCTAAACTTATTAAGCTATAGTTATAATAAAGACTCGTAATAGGTAGAAAGATATAAACTATAGTAATAAGAAGTATATAGAAAACTCTAGAGTTCTTAAACTATAGTCGTAAGTACTTAAAGTAGCGCACTCGCCTATAAATACTCTACTCTTCTACTATTATTTAAACTTAATCTCTAGCTTATTAGCGCTTATTAACATTACTCTATAAGCGATTTCTATCTCTTTCTTACTAATATCTATCTCTTTCTTACTAATATCTATCTCTTTCTTACTAATATCTATCTCTTTCTTACTAATATCTATCTCTTTCTTACTAATTTTTATCTATTTCTTACCAATTTTTATCTATTTCTTACTTCTCTAACCTTTATATACTAGCTATGTCCCTAAACTAATTACGACGATAGATAATCCCTATTAGTATCTCTAGGTAAGCTAGGCCTACCTACTATAGCCCGCTAGTAGATTACGTTTATAAAAAGCTATAATAGTAGCTTTTCTAGTAGCTAGACTTTCTTAAATTTGCTATACCTACTAACTAGAATATACGTCTATACTAAGACTTAGAGGTAGATAAAATATAGCTACAAGGCTAGAATATCGCACTTATTAATTAATAAGAAGCTTCTAAGATTATAAGTTTAGCTATAAGTTAATCTAGAATAAGGGAAGATAGCCTAGTTCTAATACTTTCTTATAGCTTAGGTATAATATAGACAACGTTATAGAGGCTATTATAACGTAGAAGGACTTTAAGACTAAGTTATAGAGCAAGAAGAGTGTAGCTTAGATAGGCGCGACACTCTAGTTTATTTAATTAATTCTAATAGATATAGATATAGATATAAATACAGACGCAGATATAGACGCGGAGATAGCTATAGATATAGACGGAGACGTGGAGATAAAGAATGTTAAGATAGTAGACGTAAGAGAGAAGTTAGGCGATTTATTGTTGTAGCTTTGCGGAGGCCGGGTGAACTATAATTGTTAATTTACAAAAATTCTAAAATGATTCACTAAAGTCGTTTGCAAAAGGCCGGCGCCAAAATCCTTCAATAGTAGTTACTATAGCTAACTTAAGTAGATAGTATTATACTTTTACTTAGAAATTTCAACATTGTATATATATTTTAGCTATCTAGATAATCTACCTACTAGGTTTGTTCTACTAAGTTAGTATATCATAGGATTATTCAAGATAGATAGAACTAAATAGGACTATACTTGCTAGTAATTTAGTATGTTAGTTTATATAAGCTATTCCAGATTCTAATAATATTCAATAAGCTTAAGATAAATACTATAAAGATTTTAATCTTGATATCATAGACTTATAACTATAGCTAGTAGCTCCTAGTTATAGATATAATAGTTAAACTTAGCTATAATCAACTTATATAAGTAAAAGTTAGCTAGTCTCTAGTACGTCTTACTTAGTTGATACTAGCTTAGAATATTAGTAATAGCGCTATATAACGTATTTACTTAAAATTTCATCTAATTTTCTAGATTAAAGTATTTCTTTTTCATTTTTCACTAATGGCTCGCCTGTGGCGATTGGCCTATTAAAAAGTATCACAAAAAACGGCAGGCCGCCCCTCGGCCCACCAAAGATCAAAGATCAAAAATCAAAAAAAGGGTTTTATTAAAGTAAGAATTCGAACGCGATACCTTAGGCACTAAGGCTCTAGCTCTATATAAGCCTTAAGCTCTAGGGCTTTAGCTTCACGTGTTAAATCTAATGTATAGATCTAGATAGACCCCTAATTATAGAATAACAAAGAGCTCTAATAGGTAGAAGCCTATTAGGCGGCTAATAATAAGCAGAAAATTCTAAAGTCATCGAGCCGTGGTCGTGATAAGAACACAACAGGCAGAAAATCTAAACCATAGTAATATGCGAAGTACTTAGAAAACTCTAAAATTCTCGAACCGTAGTCGTGAGTACTCAAGGTAGCGCACCCGCCTACAAATACTCTACTCTTCTACTATTATTTAAACTTAATCTCTAGCTCGACAATACCTATCGACATTACTCTATAAGCGATTTCTATCTCTTTCTTACTAATTTCTATCTCTTTTATATTATTTTCTTAATTAGTCTTCTCTAAGATGTCTACTAATCTCTCTAGCTAACGAAAGATATCTATCGCGCCCTCAATAAAAGCAAAAATAGCATATTACTACCTACTATCGAATACTATTAAAGAAAAGCTAGAGTAATAGCTACCTGCGTAGCTAGAGTACTTATAATCTCTTATTCTTAAGTCTATAGACGTTAACTTATGTAGGTAATATAAGATAGAAGAGATATAGCTTCGAAAGTTAAGAGGCTAAGCTATCGCGTTCGTTAACGCTTAAGAGACGTTGCGTATTTACTAGTTAGAATATAAGCTTATTCTAAAGCATGTACCTAGTCGTAATATATAGTTATAGCTAGAGTATAATATAGAAGGCATAGAACTAGCCATCACAGCTCTAATACCTACCCTAAGGCATAAGAATTTTAAGTTAGAGCTATAAAGTAAGAAGAGCATAGCTTAGATAGGCGCTATACTTAATTCTATGCGACTAAATCTTAATTAGGTAGAGAGGGATATTAAGTTAGACGTAGACGCGGACGTGAAGATAGAGAACGCTAGTAAGGGATCTAATTATATGTCAATGTAGTTTTGCGGAGGCTGCGTAAACTGTAATTGTTAATTTAAAAAAAAAATCCTAAAATAATTTACTAAAGTCGTTTGCAAAAGGCCGGAGCCAACTAGATTAAAGTATACTAGTATCAGAATTTCTATAAATAAAATCTTTCACGTTCTAAAAGGTTTTTTTTTTCTTTTAGCTTCTTTCTTCAGAGTTAGAGGTAACGTGGTTCACAAGCGAGTCGCCAACCCAAGCGAGTCGCTAGCGCCTCACCAGCGTGTCGACTTCGCAACATTATTACAGCTATTAATTACAGTATATTAAAAATCGTAATAAGCTAATTTACTCCTTAGATCTATCGCTATTACTAGCACTATTAATTTCTACTTTACAAGTACGCGCGTTATATCTAGTCTCCTTACAGCGTCCACAGCGCCTCTCTCCTCGCGCCCTCTTCAACGCACTCTCGCCATTACCACGACTACTACTCGCCTATTTAGCTAATAAATCTTATACCTTACTAATAGTAAGAGTCTCGTCTGTCTGTACGTATCGCCGCTTATAGCTCTTACGCTTATTTACTATATCTAGAGCTTCTTAAAGAGTAGCTACTTCCTCTCTTATAAGCGTTATCTTGTGTGCTATTTACTAAGCCCCTTTACTTAACTAAGCAACCTTTTTATTAAAAGAACTTGTAGAAGACCTAGGGTAGTTTCTTACTCTCTATTAAATAAGAGTACTTTAAGCCTCAACTTCACGCGCGTTGCGTAGTATCTGCGCCTCCTAGGTAGCTACCTATTATAGTAATTATTTTAGCGTCTATACTACTATATTAAGCTTTAATAGCACCGCCTATAAGTTATATAGGACTAGACTAGCGCCTCTAAAGCTAGCCTAAATATTCTCCTTTATAATAGACTGCTTAAAAGCAGTCTTAAAGGCTAGTAGAAAAGTCTCTTTACTAATATAGCTAGTGTAGTTGCGTGCTAAGCCTAAGATTACGTCGCTATACTTCCGCTTTAATAGCGAGAAATAGGCGACGTTAAGAGACTATAATAGGTAAGATAAGTACGCAGGCATATAGAGAAGAATAATATTCTTCTCCTTGCAAAGATCTTAAAAATCGACAAAGTAGTAGCTCTTATAGCTGTTAATAATTAGTAGTCGATACCTACCTATAGTATACCTCTTTATATAGGTATTAAAGTGCTCTAACTACGCAAAAGTAAGCTAGTTATTCGTCTAGCTATTAGGACTAACTTTAAGAACCTAGTTAGAAGGTAGGTCTTTAAACTAGACGTCGATAAGCACCTTGCCCGCAAAGATAACGAAGAGAGGTAGCTAGTAACCTAACGCGCCTACGCCTTAGATTATAGTAACCTACTAACAGTTACCTAGCTATATCTACTTCTTTTTTCTAGATCCCTCTAAGCCTATAATAACTAACTATAATAAGATCTTGCCTATTATAAAGCTAGTTTCGTTAAAGTTATAGATATCGTCGTCTATAATACCCTACTTCTCCTTTATCCTCTTAACTAGATCGAACTAGCGCTAGATAGCTACTAGGTCTTCGTAGGCAGCTCGCTAGTAATTATAAGGACAACTCTAGCGCGTCTAAAGCTTAGGAGTCCTCTTAATAAAGTTATTAACCTAGTTCTTGCTAATAGGGTTACTAGCGCGCTCATATAGTAGTTTATTAGCTATTACTTAAACGTTAGGCTTTATAGGCGCAAATTCTCGCGCAGACTTCTTAAGAATACGCTTAACTATAGCCTCCTTTTTTAGTTTACTTAATCGTTTTAAATTCGCTTCGCAGTCGCGTCGGGCGCGCTTTCTAGCACGTTAGTTAGACAAAGTCTTTCGTAGGACGTTATAGATAGAGGCTGCACGGTTTTCACTTTAAACACGTTGCGATTAGAAATTAAAAAGAGCAAGCTAAAGATCTAATTTAGTATAGGATGTTTAAGTATTGCGTTGTTGAGACATTACGCGATATAGTCTCGAAGTCGACGCGCTGGTGAGGCGCTGGCGACTCGCTTGGGTTGGCGACTCGCTTGTGAACCACGTTATACTCATCTCTCTTTACTAGACTCTCTTCTTCTTTACTATATTTACCTTTTATTTAATTAGTTTAGTTAGTAATAGAGCTATTTTAGCGAAACTAGTAATAAATTACCTATAACGTGCCTTATGGGTTCGCGAGCCACATGGGTTCGCGAGCCACTTTTGCCAAGCCCTCACCACAACCACCACATTATGGCCCAAAAGAGCCCACTTTAGACCTATACAGCGCAAATAAATACAAGATATCATTCTAAGTCTACTTCTACTACCTGCT
>JAODYB010000083.1:0-18301 GCA_026262435.1 Curvularia spicifera
TAACCCTAACCCTAACCCTAACCCTAACCCTAACCCTAACCCTAACCCTAACCCTAACCCTAACCCTAACCCTAACCCTGGGGTTGACTTGAGGTTAAGCCCTAAGCGTAACCCTATCTAAGCACGGGCCATACCTACGAACACCAACTCTCTACTACATTTCACTCTATAACTCACGCTATACTTATCGCATTACTATAAAAAGTAGTTCGTTAAATGCGCCCAAGTTTTCTGTATCTTAGATAGAAGTTGTATCTATTTTAGATGCTGTTCAGACCTTAGTTCCATGTCCTCTCCAAATCCACGGAACTAAGGTCGGGAAATTCAGCAACCCCTAACGGAACTAAGGTCATTCCGACCTTAGTTCTGTCGAGGATTGAGGATAGGGGGGTGCATGGAAAACTTTTCTAAGTACCCCCAACCAGCGCTCCTACAAGATCATCTCGTGCCTATCTGCTATAGTAGGACGGGGGGGAGTGAAAAGAGAGCAACAGCGGAGGGGGGAGGGGGGGAGTTGAAGCAGGGCAACGGTTGCCCTCCTCCAAAAGCCCTCTCTTCTATTACCTGCTCTGATCTTGGCACGAATAGCCAGATGAAATCCTCTTCTCTCTCATATTCTATATTTTCTCTAAACTCTTGTAGTTGCAGCGCATGGCTAAAAGTGCTCGTAGTGGGCGTAACCCTAAGTTGGGGTTAAGCCCTAACCCTAGCCCTAATACGCTGGGCACGAGCCACATCAGCGAACACCAACTTTTGGTCACATTTTATTAAATATCTCGCGCTATAGCTGTTGCACGGCAATAAAAAGTGGTTCATCGATCTCGCACGGGTTTTCTGCATCTATAGTCAAAGTTGCATTTATTTTAAGCGCTGTTCTGACCTTAATCCTAGCGCCTATGTAAATCTGCAGGATTAAGGTCCGCAAACTCGCCAAGAAATCTGGGATTAAGGTCGATTTCGACCTTAATCCTGTCAGGGATTGATGATAGGGATTGATGATAGAATGTGAGCGACGGTCTGTCGCCTCTCCCCGCAGCTGCAGCAAGGGCTAGTGATGTCCGGAACGTGTCAGTTGAACAGGAAGTCGTTAAGCCCGATCTTCTCGGTTTGCAGTTGCACCAGCAGCGCGCTCTCCCTCTTGCTAAGCCTCTCGTAGAGCTGCAGCACTTTCTTTATAGGCGTCGGCAAGACTACTCGGATCAGTATCAGCAGTAGCGTCACTCAGAGGCATGTGGGAGCGCGTGGGACATCAAACGAGCCTTGATTCGAATAGACACCTATAGGCCTTGTACGAAAGGATATCAAAAGTCTACAGAGCTAGCTACAGGGAGTGTCTTAATATATATCTATCCTAGTCGGGTCCGAATCGGACCCGACTAACAAACGAATGGCTGATGAAGGGGCGGCAGATACTTCCTCCGATCCGGCTCTGGGATTGGCTCAATACTTGGCGACGTTGCAACATCGTTACAGTCTGAGTAGCCCACTCATTACTGGTCTAACGAATCAGCTTTGCTCTATTTTGGGCAGTTGTAAAAACGCGACTGAACACATCTCGCTGTCCAATGGACTTGCTTGCCAGCAGCGTTAGGACCCCCATAGGCGTTTTCGCATTCAGCGGTGGTAATTGCCTGACTAGTTATACACTAAACTAGTAGTTAGTAATAGTCGTTTAGTAGGAATGTCTGTCTTACAGTAACAGCAAGTCCACTCGCGTTGCAAACTACTTCCGGACACACCTTCGCTACAAGAGGTTCACCCCCATCACTCGGTGCACAGTTGCAAATAAACAATGCATACGCATTGCAGGAATATCTAAGTCTATTAGTCTAGTGCTTTAAAATTAAGGATTTATAATTACAGTGCTGTTAGAAGAAGGGAAAGCTTCATGTTGGAAATATAAGACGATAGTTATCGTAAATAGTTTGCTGGATAAAATGTTAAGAGATTGGTATGGAGAGTGTATAGAGTAAACACAAAGAGAGCAATATAGAACTTCTTTATATACTCATGACATAGTAAAAGTAGTAAATATCATCGAGCGATCTAGTCATTACTGAGCTAGACTGCCAAGGTGTAGCGGTCTAATTGTTTAATTCACAAGCGGGATTTCTGGAGCTTGTAAAGTATAGACTGTAAGCTTACTATTGAACTACTTTAGTATCACAGCGTCAGCTGAGATGATAATAAACCGGCAGTTTCTAGGCTAGGTACAGAAAGCTGGAATCTCCCGGATGGCTGCTAGGGTCATACTGTCAGCTTAGGTAGCTAGCGTGCAACGCGCGAATTAGCTGCGTACAGAGTCTAGATGCAGGTCCGAGCACCGGCATCCTCTAAAACCACCGCAATGCAGTCTAGTGTTACACGGGGTTGGGTGCTGATACTTCTCTAAGCTCGATCCGGGTTAGGGCGAGTAGGATAATGTTAATAGCTCCGTGAGGTATTTGTCTGGCGATGTAGTGGAGTTGACGTACTTGTAGAATAGAAGACAGCAGGTTGACAATCCCTAATCTATTCGATAGACTAACGAGTATCAATCTTGTGAAGTAAAGTTACTAGTAAGAGAGTACAATTCGAGTTGACTACAACGAGAGTAGATAATAAAATCCATCCATCCTTATATCATCATTGTTTCTAGCCCTAACATCTGTGGTATCTATAAATTGCCCTGGCATCTGGATACACCTTAGATGTCCTGACATCTCTGGATGTTGTGGCATCTGCCCTCTTGGCGAGATGTCACCCCTTGGCGAGATGCCAGTCACGTGATCTTCGCCCCGCGATGATCATGCTACTCGTTGGGATCCCCAGTGGTTTCCCAACCATTCATCGTCATACCCAGGGAGAAGATCCTTCCTGTTGTTACTTGTAACACTGCGGTGCTGCAGTTTTGCAGAATCCGGGTGCTCGGGCCCACGCCCGGATTCTGTCGGCAGCCAATCAGGAGGCCGCGCGCCAGCTACCTAGCTGGCACCGTGGCCCTAGCAGCCACCCGGGGATTTCCAGCCTCTAGCACCTGGAAGCTGCCGGTCCGCTGCTATATCAGCTAGCGCCGTGACAACTGCCAAGGTGTAGCGGTCTAATTGTTTAATTCACAAGCGGGATCTCTAGAGTTTGTAAAGTATAGACTGTAAGCTTACTATTGAACTACTTTAGTATCACAGCGTCAGCTGAGATGATAATAAACCGGCAGTTTCTAGGCTAGGTACAGAAAGCTGGAATCTCCCGGGTGACTGCTAGGTGCAGGCCCGAGCACCTGGATTCTATACGCAGCTAATCAGCGTGCAGCGCGCTGACTACCTCGGCCAGAGCCGTGACAGAGGGCGGCGGGTAGATGTACCCCTACCCACACGCCAAATAACCTAGTCCTCGTCTTAGCAGCCCTGTACCCTACCCCTACCCACGGCAGGTGCCCTATACCTATCTGCCAGTCTATTTAAGTATACATAATAGTTTAGAGTTTGGACATGATGCTCTAAGCCTCGTAGCGAGTATCAAATGTTTGGAGAAATTATCCTTACATAGACTAGCGAAAATCCCACGGTCAGGTATAAGCAAACTGTCACGGCGCTGGCTAAGAGAGCTGGCGCACCGCGCGCTGATTGGTTGCATATAGCATCCAGGTGCTCGGATGCACCCGGATTCTGCAAAAAGCTGTCGCAGCCCCCTGCCTAAAATAGCTCTTCGAGCTACGTCCTGTCTACCACTCTGCCCTACCTGTAGTAAGAGTCCATCCGACCAGTCGGTAGCAATAGAACCTGCACTCGTGCCTGTCCCTTCCGCCTGTGGGCCCGCACCGTGACAACCTCCGAGTAACCTAGCCCTGCCTCTACCCACATGTTAAGCAACCTAGCCCTACCCCTACCCATTCACCAGCCTACACTCAAAGATAGTTTAGCGTATAAACATACGAGGATAATGCTGACATAAGAGTAATTTCTTTTATTAATAATATTATGTAAATTGTTCTAGTAAATGTTTATTAGCTTTCGTATCACTTACTATATAACATATATCAACTCTCTGAATAGAAACCTACTTCTTCTTATCTACTACAGAGTCAACCGTTTACTTATATAATCCAACTCTATCTCTACCTCCGATATCATAATATCTCGCAATTCAAGATGCAATTTAAACTACTTTTACTTGGAGCTATCCTCCCTTTTGCGATCGCATCGCCAGTTGATGCGGGCAAAGAAATCGCGGTAGCCCAGGGAATCGAAGAGGGTTTGATTGTACCAGCTGAGGCGGTGCCCAAAGGAATGGCGGTAGCCCAGGAAATTCAAGAGCGTTCAGTTGTACCATCTGAGGCAGCGTCTGAAGAACACCATGCGTAAGAGTTATAAAATATACGATATATACAACCTATTGCTAACTTAATCTAGATTGGTTGCCAGAGTTACTAATTCGAAACAAATTAGAGCCCCGGGATTGCTTCGGCAGACATCGAGATTCACTATCGATACTCTTACAGTCTTTATTTCATGGATGGGAGGTCAAAACTTCCGTGTAATAGTACAAAATGGTTTTGCATTCTCAGTCTCAGCATACATTACGGATGCTGCTCAACTTGGACTTGATGTTTACAGTAAACTCGTTCCTGGGCAAGAGTCAAGCGGCCCTGGTGATATGATCGGAGTAAGCCCTGGCGATGTCCTTACACTCTCATATCAAGCTCACTCGAGCTAAAGCGGTGTTGCTTGGGCATTACTTTCGTTTGATTTTCGCTTTCTTGAGTTAGGTGATTTGCTGGTGGTTTGGTGCCGAAGAAGCTTCCACCAGCTCCCACTAGGTCTACCTATTTGTTACGGTTAGAACTATAGCTGTTAAGATGTAGATAAATTCAACTAGACTTGTTGTTGTACGCGTAGGTGCGGTAAAAATAGCTATTCTGTATTGTGACTGCTATCTACCATCTTCATTTTATTAGATTGTGATTGGATGTTAAAGACGGTAGCACTGTGATAAAAGACTGTGATAAAATCATGGATTAACTGGATTTATTAAAGTGACTAATCTAATGTCTACTCTTTTAATCTCAAGGTCCCTATAACGTACCTCACGGGTTCGTGAGCCACACGGGTTCGTGAGACACTTTTGCCAAGCCCCCACCAAAACCACCATATTATGGCCTAAAACAGCCCACTTTGGACCTGTATAGTGCAATACAACACAAGATATCATTCAGAATCTACTTCTACAGCCTGCTTGCATGTTCGCGCGTTATGCCCAGTCATATTGCACCGTCCACACCGCCTTTAAGATGGTTCACCCACTTCAGCGCGTTTCTGCTTCTTTAACTTCTTCCCATCACTACGCGCTCCAAAGTCTTGAAGAGCGGATAAGCGCGCCCCATCTTCAACTGTCAAGGTCCCCTCTGCCTAAACCCGCTTTCTTTTGTGCGATTTTCGTCGCGTTGCGGCCTCATTTGCTGCCTTAAGCTCAGCGATCTCCTTTTGCGCCAACACTAACTTGTGCGCAATGATAGCTGCCCCCTTTAAGACCTTCTCAAAGGCCTCTACAATAGACGTTGGCGAGCTATCTACATGCCTTTGAATTCTCTACTTTACCAGCGTCGATTGCGACCCTAATTCTAGGGTATTACTAGGGGTTTGCGACACCCAGGGCTGGTTGTTAACAGGTAGGGGTGATAGAGTGCGCAACTGGACGTCAAGGGCTAATATAACCCGTTCTAGGTCAAATGGGACTAATCCAGCGCCTCGAAAACCTCCTTGAACATTGCTAGAAGTAAATAAGGTGTCAAAAGCGCATTTAAAGCAAGACAGGAACTCTTGTTTTGTAATGTGGTTAATCTAGCTACGCATAAGCGCTTCGACTTAGCGTCCATAGGCCTGCTTCAAAGGGGCAAAACAGCCCACATCAAGGGGCTGTAAGAGGTGAGACGAGTGCGGAGGCATGCAAATAGTAATAATACCGTAATCTTTGCAGTATTTTTGGAAATCTAGCGAGTTGTGGCTCTCATGGCCGTCAATAATAAGTAGGCGGTAGATACTAACCTTCTTCGTCTTTGTATACTCATCAAAGTGCTTTATCCACGCAAGACCAAGCTCATTAGTCGTCCAGCCATTCTCAGAGACTCCAATAACCCAGTTCTAGGGTATATCGCCATCTTTGTACCAGCTTAAGAGGTGGTGGCGCGCCTTGAGTATGATGAAGGGCGGAATCGTCCACCCAGTCGCATTGATGCCCTGGATGACCGTCGCCCACTCTCTATTGCCTGGCTGAACAGACTTTGGCCGTCCACGTCTCTCTGAAGCTGTAACAACAGCTCCAGGGGCGATCTAGCCCATCATGAAGCCCGTCTCGTCAAAGTTGTACGTGTCGTCGTCCACAATACCATACTTAGCTTTCATGCGGGCTACTAGGTCAAACCAGGCTTGGATAGTCCTAGGATCCTCGCAGAGAGCCCTCTTGTAGTCGTACTTGCGATTAAACCGCGTTACAAGCTCAGATCGACGTTTAACGAACGTGCTAGGCCAGTTTTGTCCAACCTGGTCCAAATTGCGCTCAGCGCGTAAGGAATTGGCCATATTGGCGACGTCTACGAGCCTAGGGGGAAATCCGCGCGTGACAAGCTCAAGTATATGCTCAACAATCACGTCCTCCTCAAGCTTAGTTAGATTCTTTAATTTAGACCAGCGATCTGCCTGTAGAGTCTGTCCTACGCGTCGTCGGCTTAGTGTAGATCGATCAACGTTATAGATAGCTGCAGCGCGTCGTAAAGAGAGATTCGCGTTTTGTTTGAGAGCTTGAAGGGCAAGCTAAATTTGACACTCATTTGAAGGCTCTATCTGATGTGGTTGGGGTGGCATTAGATGGGGTAGGTATATTGGTGGGGGCTTGGCAAAAGTGTCTCACGAACCCGTGTGGCTCACGAACCCGTGAGGTACGTTATATGCTCTTTAAATAACAGTAAGTATCTATTATTACCTAATTTGTAAGGGGCTACGCCGTGAATAAGACACGTGATGATATCACGTGCCTACTATAAGCATGCTGTGTTAATAGAACTTCTTCGTATGAAAGGAACTAAACGAGAAGTATAAAGTAGTAGCTTTTGTATAACTATCTTACTCTTCTTATCTTTCTTCTTTTATAGTAAAGGTTAATGCAAACTCGTTTGAAGGCCTCTTTCCCTATTCTATCTAATATAGAATTCTATTCTAAAAATAGTGATAGAGTTGTTAGAGATCTAAGCTACTCATCTGATCTCTGATGGAATCTAAGATCTAGATCACTGTACCCTAGCTGTCAGGACTTGGGTACAGTCTGACTATATATACTATCCTGCGCACGATTATCAGCAGAACGCTGATTACTCGTACCTTTTTGGTTGCAGCTGGCGCAGTGGGCAGGGCTGGCCGTCTGACAAGTAGAAGTAATATAAGACTTCTAGTATTAAGGCTCTTAGGTTAGTTTTTGTAGATAAAGTAATAGAGTAATACAGATAGTGTCTCTATAAGTAACTATTATATTATAGATACTTATACTTGTAACTTAAGTTAAATATATTAAGCTATAAGGGCCTAATACTTATTTCTATATATTTATAGTACTCGTTGTAATGGAGGTGGGCACCAATGCCCACTAAGTCAATACTACGTGACAACCACTCGGCTAATAGCCAGCCCACTAGCAAAAGGTAAGCACGAGAATAATCAGAACTGATTATTCTAATGTAGTATAATATATATAGGCAAGTAAGAGCTGCAGCTTCATTACACTCGTAGCCCTTAGTTAGAGGAGTCTAAGAATTACTTAGTAGCTAATATATAAGAAGCTTTCCTCTATAGCTTATATACAAGAAGTCTACTAAGACCCTTTCTCGTGTATAAGAGTCTAAGAAGGTTACGTGACACTAACCCCCGCGTTACATATGGCTCTATCGACTAGGCGTTAATGCTTCTTAACTTAACTGCCATGCCTCCTTCCTTTAGGTTCGTAACATCGGACCCCAAATCGCGCCTCATATTGGTTAGGATTTTCTTATTAGCATTAAGTATTATAAGAATAAGAAGAACTAGGTTCCTTTCTAACTTCATATAGGCACCATCAACACAGATAAACTATTAGGAGTGCCAAAATACATAAATACAAGCCCTCAGTGCTACATAGCACCATTCAAAGGGTCTATTATTATTTATCAAGATAGCAGCGTTCGCCCTCGAAGTAGCATAGTTTCCTTTATTATTTAGTTCTATATCTATATCAAGCCCGTTATCCATAATTTTCTAAAGGGATAGAAGGATGAGCTGGAAGGACTTCGTCTTGTCCATAAAAGCACTCTTTTAGATCTCCTTCTTTGCGCGCCACGCTTGTAGGTACGATATCTGATTTAAATGCTGAAGCCTTTCAGCAGTCTAAATCTGGCGTGGCATCATCCAAAAGTCGCTCTTAACCATATCTCCCTGTCAGTAGGCAATGAGCTTTACAGATCTTAATGCTTTCCAATCCTAATAGGAGCTAAGATCGCAAGTATAAGGGACCAATTTCCAAAGCTCAAATTAATCGGATCGATTTATATAAGCGATCCGGAGGAAGAATTTACATCCAGTTTCCTCGCTCAAGCAGCAGATAGCGTGGAATTTCATCCAATCACTAGCGGCTACTTTGAATAAAAGTCTCTGGGCTACCATAACATGAAGAACCGACTCTTTTACTTCATCAATTGACGCGAATATCTGTCTAATAAATAGAGTACTAGGTAAATCCCTAGAGGATGCCATCGTAGTCAATTATCGCTAGATTTTGTATTAACCTCGCGTTAGAACGCGTCAACTCTTTAATCGCGTCAGACGCGTTATAAACCGTTATAGTTTTGGCCGGGCGCTAAGTCTGACGCGGATAATAGGAAGCCCTACTACCTAACACTAAGGATAACGTATTCCATCACCGAGCGGGCCACATCACCGAGTGTGCCACTTTTTCTTAGCATCGCGAACTTCACGTACGAAAACTTAAATTACTCTATACTAGCTATAGATGCTTCGTACGACTTACTTGTATCTAAAAGAGAATCTTCTTCTACATCTTTTTAGCACGTACGAGAGTTATGGCCTGTCCTCCTATAGGTTCTATAGTGCTGTTAACCTAGTAGGGCCCTTTCTTAACTACCCTTACTACGTGCCTTCTTTAATGTCGTACGACTAGTAGAACTACTTTTAGCTACCTACGATGCCTCTATACTAAAGTCTAGTATCTTATCTATCTAAATTCGCTTTCTTTTACGCCCTTGGCGCTTTGTTACTACTGCTAGTTGCTCTTTAAGCTCTCGTACGTGGGCCTTTATAAGCATATTCTTATATAGTATCTTCTTAGCTCTTTTAATAAGCTTTAAAAAGCCTTCTTATATAGTAGTTAGTGATTGTACGAAAGAATCTCTTATAAGCTTCGACTATAATCTAAATTCGTACGAATTGCTAGGTGTTTTAGACTACTAGGGTGTTTCTGGCTAGTCTTGCTATAGTAGGGTGTGAAGACGTACGTTAAGACGATTAATAACTCTCTGCGCGTTAATAGGGACTAGTCCTACTACCTTAAAGGCCTTCTTATAGTTATTAGACGTAAATACGTTAAAAAACGCGTCTTAAAAGACTAGAAGGAAGCGCTCCTTGTTAATATGCTAGATGTAGTGGCGTGCTAAGTCTCGTATACGTTAAGAGTACTTCTACTTAAGAGGCGAAAAGTAGATAACGTTAAGTAGCTAAAGTATGTGTGATAAATAAGTAGGTATATAGAGGGTAAGGATCTTTTGTATAAGATAGTAATCTTTAAATTCTTAGTTAAGGTAGCTCTTATAGCCGTTAAGGATGAGTAGCCTATATAACTCTACCTAATGCGTCTTTGTATACTTATTAAAGTGCTTTAACTACGCTAGGCTAAGCTTATTATTTGTCTAGCCGTTCTCTAACACTAAAAGCTTCTAATCGTACGGTATACCTACTTCTTCGTACTAAGCAGAGATGTAGACGCGTTCTTTATAGATAATAAATAGTGGGATAGCGTATTCTGTAGTGTAGATGCTCTAAATAACTATAACCTACTTACGATTACCTAGCTAAGTAAGAGTAGGTCTTGTACGACGCTCTGCGCCTATAACTATCTTTATTAAGCTAATTACGCCTATTTAAAAGCTAGTTTTATTAAAGTTATAGATATCGTTTAAATAAACCCTATACTTCTTAATTGTCTCTTGTACGAGCTTGAACTATGTGTTAATAATCTCTAGGTCCTCCTACTCTATTCTCTGACGATCCTTAGCTCGATTGAAGGCTGTTTTAAGCTCGTCCGTACGCGTAACGAACCGCTCTGCCTAGCATTTGTCTAAAGGCTGGCTATCTCGTTCGCGTAGTAGTTTCTCTGCTATATCTACTACTTTATATAGATAGGGGGCAAATCCTCGCAAGTCTAGGTCAAGAATGTATCGTACGATAGTTTGCTCTTTAGACTTAGTTAGCTTCTAGTAATTTAGCTGTGTTGTAGGTCGAAAGGTGATTCCTTAAAGCCGCCGAGAGATCTGCTAATAATAGACGTTATAGGCTACTGTAGCGCGTTGAATACTCTTAAACTAGCCTGTACGATAGGCCTGAACAGCTAGAGTAAGCCTACCTTCTTACTAAGATAATATCGCGTTCTGTTGTTGAGACATTATCTTTCGTACGTGAAGTTCGCGATGCCAAGAAAAAGTGGCACACTCGGTGATGTGGCCCGCTTGGTGATGGAATACGTTAACGATATTATACATACTCTTATATAAAACTGCTTCGTCCACTATCCTAAAGAGTCTAGGGAAGGTGCGAAACCTACTAATAAGATGGTGGCATGTGGGATAGAAACAGTGGTATTTAGGATATTTTACAAGCTAAGGTCACGTGTGTGGTAGTGTATTTGAAACAGTGGTAAACTTCTCGCCAGCGGCTGCCGATTGGACGGAGAGCACGGGCGCGAGCGGTGTCAGCGGGACTCGGGAAAGCCTCCGCGACGCAGCCCCCTGTTCAGGCGACCAACTTCGCCCAACCCCCTGTTATCCGCTGCCGCAAGTGCAAGACACCTTGGTATAACAATTAGCGCACAGGCCGTATGCAGCTGCGCTTGCTAGGCAGCTAAGCGTGGCTTATAGTCTTAGCCTTGGGCGCTCGCTTCATTTCTGCTGTCTAGATGCAGACGGTCAATCAATACCGCCTGACGGAGTTTCGGTTCTGCGCAAGTCGGGCTGCCAACGACAATATCCACCACTTCTGGGTAGACACCTGCTGCATGGACAAGTCTAACAGCGCAGAACTCACCGAGGTCATCAACTCCATGTTTGGTTGGTACAGCGGCGCTGCTCGATACTACGTGCTTCTGTCCGACGTTTCGACTCGCCCTCACCAGCACCACGCCTGGCCGACAAGAACGGATCAATGCGTTCAGGAACGCTGGATGGTTCACGTGAGGCTGAACGCTCCAGGAGCTAGTCGTCCCAACTTCAAGTTCTCGCCCACTCCAATTATATCTCTGCCAAGGCTGACGCCAGTATCAACGTCAAGTCGATGAGTGATTAGTTCTGCTCCTTGGAGAGCCTTTCGAAGAATTCTTTCCCGCAATTACGTCTTGAAATCGTGCTTTGTTGCCTAAAAAAGGAGCCATGGAGGCGGTGTAGCGAACAAGGTGCGTAGCGAGGCACACTGTGGGACAGCTGGATACAGCGAGGCACACAGCAAGACAAGCCTCTTATCTCATACATCATATCAGGCCCCTCGCCTCATTTCTGGAAACTGCTTCTCTTTTTTTACCATTGCACCTTTGCTTCCCAAAGAAGCTAGGTATGATACATAACACTTAGTTATGACAAATTTGGTGGCATGTATACAGAACTAGCTACTCGGTTGATATGAATTTAATCTTGCCAAGCCTTTTTGCCTAGATGTTGTAACGGCGCAGGCAAGACGGATCGGATCTGTATCGGCGGAGGAGTCACTCAGAGGCATATGGGAGTGCGTGGGACTACAAATAACCTAGTTTCAATCAGACACACATAGGCCTTGTAAGGATACCAAAAGTCTACTCTACAGCTATAGCTAGGCAGCCAGTCTCCATATTGTCAGCTCAGAGTCTGGATCTAATCCGGACTAGGGCAAGCCTGGCACCATGCCTACCCGAATTGGGATCTTTTGTCAAGAGTTGTGCCAGCGCAGAGCCGTATTCACTACGGTGTACAGCTGCGCTGTTACACTAGTCTATACGCTGAACTAATTCTTTATCTGATAAAAGTATGTGTCTTCGCACATCTGGAGGGAAGGTGTAATTTAATTAGTTACACGATTGTAATTTTATATTTGTGGGCATACACTAACTAAAATCAATTCTAGTAATTAGTTAACTGGCTAATTAGTGAATTGATCGCTGTTTACACGTTTGTTTATTTTTGTTGCTCTGCTGACACAGCCCTAGTCGTTCGATATTACTCTAGTGCCTACTTTTTTTAGGCTTCATTAACTCTGATGTAAGTCGCCCCAATAACAACGTTATTACATCAGAATCCACCGACTCAGCAGATTGTTGTAATACAGATAACAGCTTTTCCGCACTGCCAACTTGGAACCCAAGTGAATGTGGTTTGTCCACTACGAACTCGCGTACTATCTCTGCTGGCTTCTTATGAACTGTGTCGATTACAGAACAACCATTCATGCCTTCCACAAAGAATAGACTCTCAAGCGCATTGCATACTAACATCCAATGTTCTTGCGGCAGCCCTTTGCTGCATACAATATAAATATTGTATGCAATAGTTTGTTAAGTACCCGTTCGGAGCTCCCGATATTCTATCAACATACCGATTCCGGAAGGCAAAGACGAACAAATCTGGCTTGAGTGTCTCTTTCCTAGAACTTGGACCTTCTAGTGAACAGTAGCGTTAACATGGACAGATGCTATCCGTTGCAGATCTCCACCGCTGTTTTTAGCCATATGGTTACTCAGGAGAGTCACAATCCTCTTACGACCGTGACGCTGAGCCGATTCCTTTGCCGCTGTGACACTCTTAATACCAGTATTTCCTGCTTTCTTAATCAGAGCATTTACGACCTTCACGTGCCCCCCCTTCACTGCTAATTCAAGAGACGAACGACATGCTTCATGTCCAGCATTCATATCAGCTCCATGCTTCAGCAAGAACTCGACAGCTATATGTTCACCCTGGCGCGAGGCTCTCTGTAGAGACGTCTCATCCATGTGTTTAGCATCAAGCTTCGCCCCATGCTCGATTAGGAGTTCTGTTACATCGTTATGTCCATTTGATAGCGCTGTGTCAATTGCGACGCCATCTCCGTCATAGGCGTCAACAATGGCATTATTTTCGAGAAGATATTCGACAATTTCTTTGTGGCCTTTCCTGGCTGCTATTGTGAGGGGGGGAAGAGCTCTCCACTATAGCATTAATAGAAGCTCCTCTCTGGTGGAGAAGCTCCACCGCATGTAGTTGGCCGTGCTCTGAAGCGAGTTCGAGCGCAGTGCCCTTCCAAGGAAGGAAAAAGTTGATATCTGTTTTTGGGTGGTTGGCAATCAGGCGTACAACTTCAAACTTTCCTGACTCTACAGCGCCTAGAGTGCTGTGCCACTTATACCGCATTTAAGATTGACGTTTGCATTTCTTTTAAGAAGTAGCCTTACTAGCCGCGAATGCCCCCTTCTTGCAGCAAGGTATAGGGGTGTGTATGATCGATCATCTATCTGATCAACTTCTGCTTCTTTTAGCAGTAGCTTTATTAACTCAACGTTGTCGTCATCCAGACGGTCTATCCAATCACAAGCCGTATGAAGCGCTGAAGTACCACCATAGCATTGCATGTTTACACAAGCGCCATTCTGAAGTAGTGCTCTCACCATTTCTAGACTCCTTGTCTTTACTGCGTATACTCGAGGTGAAAGAACATATTTACTGTGTAGAGAATTAATAGTTGCCCCCTTCTCGAGCAACCGTACAACAAGATCGTGGTGGTCGAGTCTAACAGCTTCACATAGTTGATCGTTTAGCTGCGTTTGATCTAATGTTTGGGAAGCAGTTGGGGCATACGATCCGTTCTTATTTTGTGTACGTGAAGTCATTTTGCGGTCGCCTTGCATGGATCAATAGATCGCAGTCTTGTTAGTTACGGATGTTCTTCTCTTTCTGAGATTGTTACGGATTCTCATGCTCTGTACTCTTCTGGATTTTCTAGTTGAAACATGTCTTTCTATAGTTTAGGTTAGTTGTAGATAGCTATATATACTAGTTAGTCACTAGTATAACAATGAATATAAGCAGCGACTCTGGGATTTATCCCCAGTAAATGATAAATAATTAGTTAGGTTTAAGCAAAGACATCAAGTCAGCAGATTACATAGCTGCGAGCCATCACCTAGTAGACGAAATGTTTGACTGCTGTGCAATGGCCCTGAAATGCTAGCACTCTTGATTACGCTTACAGCCAGTAAGCATGATGAAGGATAAGACTTGAAACGCTGCCCCGCAATCCGTCCAACCATGCCATAGTCACGTGATAAAATCAGTAATCAGCATGTCTTGGCGCCACTGAGAAACTGAGCAGGCTAGGATGGTGAGTTCGAAAGGCGCAGCTTAGGGGTAGTTGGCATACCCGTAATGATGCACGTTGACCATCGTAAGTATGGAACAGCACCAAGAAAGCTGTTCGACGCGGGCCAGACAGAACCAGCTAGAGAAGTAGCTTAACATATAGCTGTAGATCATTGCAAGAGTATATAGTATACGCATAAGCTATCGAAAACCATGTTCTGATATAATAAGATGTCAATAATATTAAAGAATGGATCGCATACAGCTTGTAGTCGACTTGTGCTCGAGTGATTCAAAATAAAAATTTCAATGAAAACTCTTGGTCTATTGCCATCGATAGCACTTCCAATACGCTGCCACACTCAACGACGTGTGCGACACTCGCAACACTCCTTCCTCCACTAGTTCGACA
Source organism: Curvularia spicifera (assembly GCA_026262435.1). NCBI lineage: Eukaryota > Fungi > Ascomycota > Dothideomycetes > Pleosporales > Pleosporaceae > Curvularia > Curvularia spicifera. The sequence goes on from JAODYB010000083.1 coordinate 14,994, forward strand.
TTGAATACAACCTGCGTACTATCAAGCCTTTGCTCTCAGGAGCGCTGCCCGTCACACCTTCCCCTATTTTCAAGCTTCATAAAAAAGACGACTTCTCTTGGTAACTCGCTATGGGGGACTTAAATTTCTCCTCCATACTACAATCATAAATATTTTGGTAACCTTTGAAATCATGACTGACATCCTTCCAGGTATATCTGCGGATTATCGTCTATCATTTTTTGAACCCCCGCTGGAATCTGAATGCCGCAATCATTGAAATACACAAATAGGCTCTTCAGTCCACGTAATGCACCTGCAATAATAGGCTTTAATTTAGGCTTCAAGAAGCTGATTTGGTCGGCATCGAACGGACTTTTATGGTTGAAGAGTTCAATTGCCAGTGCCGTTTCACTGCTATTGAGCTGCTCAGCAAAAGCCCCATCGTTATAGGCTCCTGCTAATTGCGGGCATTTGCGGAGAAACTTTCCAGCTCCGCTCGCGCTATGATGGCTTATCATGTCTTTGATCTCATCCCGTGCCGTTATAATCATACTCTAGTCTTCGAGATCAGGGAACGCGTCGAGAGCGAATCGGTCTCCAATCACTTCTTGTAGATATATAAAAGCGCTGTAGTATGCTCCAGTGCCGCCACGGTGATGTCTGTACGAAGTATCTCCGTATTCATCAAATCGGCCAAGTTTAGTTGAGAAGTAGGGCAGCGGATCGTCGAGGTCTCCGAGACCAATAGCAACTATCCAGCCAGCGCGTTTGATATTACCTTTCTCAAGGCTCGGAAAATCGAAAGTCACTTTTGCAGTATTCGTAACTTTCGTTTGGTACCAAGGGGGATAACCGTGGACGATAATGCGTCGATATTCCCCAATATTTCGCCGGTGATAGGGATGATACGGGTTGAATTGAAAGAATTAGATGTGCGCTAAGCAAACACTTTTCTGTCGCCGGAATGTGGCACATATCCTCGAATCCCACCGGCATGTCTGTCCACCACTTCCATTGTCTTCACTGAAATGGAGAGGCGTGACTCCAACACTGAGTAAACAAATGAATATCGTCTGAGCGTCCGTAAGGAAATAATCCTTCTTTAGGGGTAATTGAGATAGATTCTTCGGCAATCGTCTGGGAACCGGCATTTTGAGGACGTTGAAAATATCGGGGAAGGATTTCCAGCAGTTGCCACATGCGTGATGACTAAACGGTCTTCTGTTCATTGGCAGCGAATCTGGTGGAGGAATGATTCTGTATAAATATTCGGCTTGAGAGATATCAGCGTCGTTGAGGGATTGCTGAAGGACAGATGTCGATTCTGGAAACCTTATTTTGTACACGTAGTCCGATGCATATCGATACCCTAGAGCGATAGCTGTTCTGGCCATGAATGCAAATGTCACGATTCCAATTACGGCTGTTCCTACAGCGCCTGGATCCCATCCTGCTGTTGACATATTTAAAAGCGTTGTCAGACTGTCGAAACCTTTAAGCCTAGTTTGCTATTGGAAGCTTGAAGTGTGACACCAACCACAATAGTATCCTTTATCGTTGAATATTCTACTCTGGCACTAGCCTAGGGTTTAGCGAACCAACGGCGTATATGTTGTACCGAACGCTCTGCAATAGACGTCGGATTCCGTGGTTGTCTGTAAAGTCCGCTGCACTCGGCCCTTGCAAGGGTATGATGGGGCTTGGGTGGGTCTCTTGCTTGGTCAGCGGAGGGGTCAACTGCGTGTCTGCGGGGCTTAAAGGCGACGTAATAGATGTTGCGGAAGCTACCACAAAAAACGTAGTTGGTCCTTGGATGATATCTGAAAGTTGCACGACGACTGTGTCGGAATCTGACTACGGTTTCGTGATGTCGCAGTTTCGGAGCCGTATGCGTTCGTGGACTTTTTGCAAGCGCTGGAGCCTAGTGGCACTGCTGCTAGTCCAAATCTGGATTTATGATATCCCGCAGCGCTTGGCAGCGCCGCTGCACGAGCCGGACAGTCCCCACATATATCTTACACACGAACAATGAGGTGAACCGTAAAGGGCCGTTCTGCACTAGCCAGGATTAGGCTAGTAAATGGGTTGGGTTGGGTTGGAACTGGAGTTAGTCACGTGATATCTAGGCTGGGTTGGGGTCATAGTTGCTAGTGACAGTCAGGGTTAGAGAAGCGGCTTTGTATATAGTGGGCAGCATTAATAAACAGCATATTAGTCGTGCATATATCAATATCTGTCAGTGCTGATGCAGTGAGATTCCGCCTCGCCTCATCTCTACGTGTCGCTATGATGAAGATACGTATTGCTATCAGGAGTCGTCTGCCCGTGAACAATGTCCTGCTTTACAGCCCTCGCAGTGCTTACTTTCATGGGGTCCCCTGCTCTGCCCACTAAATGGTGGCTGCTCAACCCTCACGCCTGCCCATCTCTTAAGCCTGTACGCAATCCGCTCCACGTACGATTCCTCGTCCAAATTAAAGCTTCCCAATCAGTCGCAAGACTTGCAACGTTGATTGTACATAATAGCATTGTATCCGTTATAAGGATATTCTCTAATCCAAACTGCTACGACTTAACTACTCTATTAACTCTTTCTACATTTTTTGTTTTCGCATGTAAAATTTCCTATAACATTCGTCTCGTGCTTAGTGTCGAAGTGAGCCTCTATATTAGGGTTAAACTATGTTAACGCTATCGCGGGCACGACGGCTTCCGCAATTCTTTAGTGCAATCTAGGAAATGTAAAGAAAGTCCTTGTCTCCTCTTGCCGCGTATTAATGTGCGCTCGATCGATTTCCGGCGCTATAGTAGATATTTGTAAATCCTATAACGTCTGGGACGGGGGAACCGCTCAGACGGGCGAACCGCTCATAGTGCCAAGACCCCATCAACTTTAACTATTTCTTGACTATTACACGCAATGTCTCAACACCACAACGTGAAAAACTCTTTAAAAGAATCTCAAATACAGCTTGCAATACTAGCTATTCGGAAAGACGCGACAATTAGCCAGCGACGCGCTGCAGCATTATATAACGTTTCTCAAAGAACTCTTAGTGATCGACTTGCTGGAGTCTCTCCCCGACAAGATATCCAGCCTAAATCAATGAGACTCCTTGTGACAGAAGAGGAGATGCTTTGTGACCATATCCTGGACCTTGACTGGCGAGGATTTTCAGTACGCCTCTCTACTGTCAAAGATCTAGCTGATTCTTTGCTGGCTGCTCGCAACCGCGAGCCTGTTGGTCAAAACTGGGCTAAGTCCTTTGTAAAGCGTCGCCCAGAGCTTCGAACAAAATTCAATCGAAAGTACGACTATAAGAGAG
>JAODYB010000084.1:0-16851 GCA_026262435.1 Curvularia spicifera
ACCCTAACCCTAACCCTAACCCTAACCCTAACCCTAACCCTAACCCTAACCCTAACCCTAACCCTAACCCTAACCCTACAGCGGTTCGGGCTAACCTTTACGTTTTGCTGCCTTGTTTGCACTACTTGACTCGTTCCGACGGCGGCTTGCCCTTACGGGTAACGGGTTTTCTCCTACCCCTTCTCTTTTAACCTCTTTTACTCTATGTCACGTGAATACACGCTTCTCTGCCTTGACTCACCTTCTGTGATGCGTTCCGGCGGCGGCTTGCCCTTACGGGTAACGGGTTTCTCTACCCTAACTCTTTCTCTTTATTTACCCCTAACCCTGTCTTGACCTCGTTATTTCTACTTAGCCGTTCGCCTTCTATCTTTTGCTACCTTGTTTATATCTGCTAACGCTTCTGCTGGGGTATCAAGTCTGGGTAACGCCTTTCTCTCTTCTTTTCCCTCTCTCCTTCTTTACCCCCTCCCTACTTACGTAATCTCCCTTCTCTCTAAATACCGTAACCCTAACCCTCGCCTAAAGCTAGCTCCCTAACCCTGTTTTAACTCCCTCAAGTCACAAACTAAACACAAAGCCGTTCGGCCCGCCTTATACTATCTTACTTTCTTTCTTCCTCTCGTCTTGCTTATATAAGCTCACCCCCCTTCTCCTATTACCCTCCGCGTTCTATCCAAGTCCTTCTCTATATAAGCTTCCGTTACGCTCCGCCTTCTGCCCAAGTCCTCTCCTCTCCCGTCTTACCTTACCCCTTAGCCCTTAGCTAGCATACCCCTACCTTTCTTCTCTTTCTCTCCTACTCCCTAACACCTAAACCGTTAGCCGTTATGTCTTTCTTTCTCTTACTCTTCTTCCTTCTCTCTCCCTCAATACTACTCATCTACCTCTATCTTGACTCTGTCGACCTATCAACTAAACACAAACTAGTTCCGCCTGGGTTTTGCTACCTTGTCTATCTTCTTTTATGCGTTCTAACGGCCTCTCCATTCTTGCGGTTGAATGGGGGCCTTCTTGCGGTTAAATGGGGGGCCCTCTTCTCCCTCTCTCTCTCTTCACCCCTTCTCTACTTACGTAATCTCCCCTCTCTCCAAATACTGTAACCCTAACCCTCGCCTAAAGCTAGCTCCCTAACCCTGTCTTGACTCCGTTAAGCCACAAACTAAACACAAAGCCGTTCGCCCCCGGGTTTTGCTATCTTGTCTATCTTCTATAACTCGTTCCGCCGGCGGCTAGCCCTTACGGGTAACGGGTTTCTCTCTTCTTTTTCTCTTTATTTATTTACCTCTTCTCTACTTATATTATCTCTCCCCTCTCCGCATATACTATAACCCTAACCCTCTCTCTCTATCTTCTTCTATTCCGCCCTATATTCTATCTAAACTCCTCCTCTATATACGCCCCTATTACGCTCCGCGTCCTACCCAACTTCTCTTCTTTCCCGTATTATCAAGCCTCTTAGCCCTTAGCGAATCTCCCTCTCTCTTTTTCTCTTTCTCTTCTACTTTGTAATACCTAAGCGGCTAGCCTTTAGCCTTTACGTCTATCTACTTCTCTTCTATCTTGTGACACTAACGGCTTAGCTCCGCATATCTCTCTCTTCTTCTACTCTCTATAGCCTATTAACTCTAAATCTTAAGTACAACTGGAATCCCTACTACTATTGCGTTCGTGAAAACCTGCCCTATACCTCAGCCCTATGCCGCTTTTCCAGCTACGCTGCATATCTATCCTCTCCCTCGCCCTCAAACCCTGCCTTAAATCTAGCTCTCTAACTCTCGTTTTCTATCTTCTTCTAGTACGCTCCGCGTTCTGTCTAGTTTTTCTTTTACTTTATAATCATAAAGCGCGCTTAGCGCTTAGCGCTTATGTCTTTCTTCTATATACTTTTCTTTCCTCTACTATCTCTTCTGCTTTCTTTTAGTACTCTATCTCTAACTCTATCATCTATTCTACGCCCTCCGCTATGCTTTATCTTCTCTCTACTTCTTCTTTCTGTTTCTACTCTCTACTGCTTAGTCAACTTCTGACTTCCTGGCCCGCGCCCCTCCAAGTCAGCTCCCCTCTCTCTAATCTTAACACCTACTTAGCGATTCTAATATCTCTAAATCTAGCTTTCTAATTCTCTCTTTCTATCTTTTTCAGTTATACTTCGCGTTCTATAATCTCTCTTATATAAACGCTTCGGCTCTGCCCCGCGTTTTACCAATTATCCCCCTTCTAATCTTTCTTCTACCACTAGTTCTACCCTAACCAGCAACGCGTTTTCTCTTCTTTATCTATCTTTCTTAACTCGTTCCGCCAGCGGTTCTACCCTTGCTGGTAACGGGTTTTTTTCCTTCTATTTACAATTTAATTACCCCCTGCCTTCTGACTTGACGGTCCGCGCCCCGCCAAGTCAGCTCTCCACTCTCTAACCCTCTCTTATATCTAGCTACATATACAGCGATTCGTCTTCAGCCTTAACTACAAGTCTCTATAACTAGCTAACAATACTACTATTATTAGTCTACAATGCGTCGCTATTCTATGTAAATTACATATAACGATTTATATATATCTTCTATAATTTGCTGCTATTGTATGCAAATAGTTAATCTATAAAATTAGTAAACTTTAGTTATAAACTACTTTTAGTAGCTTTATAGTTTTTTCTTTCTTTCCTCAAATAATTCCTTCGCTACTCTTCTCTGCGAATACACTCGTCTACCCGCCGAATAACCCAGCTTAACTTGTTCCCTTCAATCCCTCCCCACCGCTTCTTCTCACTCCCCCACCGCCCCCACCCCTTCAACACCCCCCCAACCTCCTCTTCGTCTACCCGAAACCCTAGCCCGCCATCCTCCTCAATCGCCTGCTCCATTACTTCGTGCACCGCTAACCCTGCCTTCATCAACCCAATAATAAATACCTTGCCTAGTACCCCGTCATACTGACACCCTACTTCTCTCTGCTTTCGATACCCCCCCTTCTCCATATCAAACACAAAGCTCTCACACACCGCCTGCGGCAGCCAGCACCCGTAGCAGCACGAATACGGCACAATCTGCCAGTTGTCCTGCAGCATCTTGAGTCCCTTCAGCCCCTCCTGACCCCCCTCGTCCTCACATTCCTCCCACGCGTGCCCTCGCCCATCTCTTCCACTCGCTACACACCACTGACACCCCGACCGCCACTTCTCCATCACCCCAACTAGCTCCTCTACCTCCATCGCATCTCGACACTGCCGCTCCGCTTCTGCCATCCCTACCCACTGCCGCTGCCGTCCCTGCTGCTCAAACGCCAGCCGCAATCCCATCTCTTCTCCCTCTTCCTCGTCTTCGTCTTCTCCGTCTTCTCCATCTTCCTCTTCATCACTGCTCTCCCACCGGCACCGCTGACATGCTACCTCGTCCTCCTCACACATCCCCCGCTCCACTCCATCCATTGCCTAGTCAAGTACCGCTCGCATACACCCCTTGCCCTCTACAAACAACTGCATATCCTCCTCTACCTCTCCCCCTTCTACTCTTACAAACGCTTTCTTTCTCCCCCTCATCCGATAGCCTCGCATGATAATCGCCTCGCTCTTCTCCCCATCTCTTCCAGCCCGTCCACTCTCCTGCGCGTACTGCCGCATCTGCCGCACCACGCCTACATGTACTACCGCCCGGATTCTCGGTGCGTCTACTCCTAGTCCCAACGCATTCGTTGCCGTAAACACCTGCCGCTGCCCACTCGTCAACTCCCGTACAATCTTCTTCTTCTCCTCTACCGTGCCCACTTCCCGGTAGTAACATGCCGCCCCCAGCACCTTGCCCATCTGTCTTGTCCGTGCCACTGTCCCGCAGTACACAATCACCTGCCCTGGCAGCGGGTATTTCCTCTTTAGCTTCTCTACTAATCCTACTACCGCCTTCTCCTCTTCCTCCATATTGTACTCATGCACTGCATACCGGATATTCTTGCGTGTCGTCTGCCCCCGGAACTAGTAGCACTTGCTCTTCTCTGGCAGCCCCATCACATCCAAAAACTGCTTCTCCTCCTTCGGCCTTAGCGTCGCCGTCAAATACACTATCTGCGTCTCTACCCGGAGCAGCTCTCGCAGTCCTAGCAGCCGGCTGCGGAATCCCTTAAGTGAGTCTAGTATCGAGTGACATTCGTTAATCACAATCCGATCTAGCCGTCCCATCGACCGCTCCCGGTTAATGTAATGCCCAAACGCCTCTCCTACAGCTGCTTCGGGCGTCACAAACATAATCTGCACACTCCTGTACGGACGCCGGCTATCCCACTCCCCACTAACAATCCCTAGCTCGTCGCACCGTGCCTTCATGTCAAACCGCAGTGCCACTAGCGGCACTACCACAACAGTAACCCCAGTCGACACTGACGCTGGCAGCATAAACAGCACGCTCTTGCCAGCCCCAGTCCCCATAATTGCTACAACGGGACTCTCATACCGCATAATCGCCTGCATCGCTGGCCGCTGTACACTGCGAAACTGTGCGTTGCATCCCAGCAGCCGCTGCAGCTCACTGTCCACGTCCACTAGCCGCATCATCTTCTACCGCCGGTACTCCTCCTCCAATGCCTCCCTGCGCGCCTTGACAGCCAGCGGGCTCCGTTGCAGCAGCCGTAGCTTCTTCTCCTGCGCAGACGGAAGCTCTAAAAACCTGTGCCACTCGCTGCTCGCTACTCGGAACATAAACCGCTTAGATTCCACACTAAACACCGCCTCATACAGCGACCGCCCATAAATCGCGCCAGCCACCTTGCTGCCATGCCCAGTCTGCAAGTCAAACGCCTCGTCTTCCTCGGACGACGCATCATCTTCGTCGGCATTCAAGTACGCCTTGCGTGCCTTGGGGTTCTGGATATACCGCCGCCAAATCGCCTTGGATCCATGCCGCCACCCAATAACATTTAACTTGACGCTCATGTACTGCAGCGACGCCTTTTGAATCCTCAGCTTAAGTCGGTTGGAATTCCACTGCTCTACAGTGGGCGGCCTGTCAGCCCGTACTCGGCTCTCTTCTCTCTCGTCCTCTCCTGCCTGTCTCTCCTCTCCCTCCTCCTCCTCCTCCTCCTCCTCCTCTTCTTCTTCCTCTCTACTCTCTCCTTCACCCTCCTCTTCGGACGCCTCCCGCCACGCCACAGTAGTCCTTACCCTGCTCGCTCTCCCCACGCCTCTTGTGCCCTGCGGGTCTGTACGGCGCTTTCGTCCACGTGTGGGTTCTTGCCAGCGCCGCTCTGGGCGTGGCTCCCACATATACCCGCTCTCTACCTCTTCCTCCGCCCCTTCCCCCCACGCTGCCACAACCAACCGCTGCCAAAACGGACGCGCAAACCACAAGTAAAACACGACTAGTTCCCCTACTTCGCGTGGGACATAGCGGTGGATCACTTTACCTTGTCCAGTCTGGGCAATATTTTTGTGGTAAGTAGTAACAAAAACCACTGCACCATCTTCGATAAAAATTCCGCGACTATTCCCCTGCGCATCATTTTGAAAACGGATCGTTAGTAACTCACTACCACGCGGTGGTGCACCTCCTGTCATATGCACAAGCACGGCAAGTGCGTGGCGGGCTTCTTGCATGGCTTTGTAGTATGCCTGGATGCGCTCCTTCACCCACACCAGCCCACCACCCCTCGCCATAGCCACGCGCGACGCAGCAGCATCAGCAAACTCATGTCGCAGTCGCTTCTCCTGCTGAATACGTCCTAGCAGCCAGCGCTTGGGGTCACCTACACTAGTAGCCTGGCGGTTACGCGCATCTTCCATAAAACTCCACCCAGCCTGCTGCGTAGCGGCATTGTCCACTAGCTTATCCTAGTAAATAGCGGGACACGGCGTCGTCTCGGGCATCACATCGCCCTCACTGTCCAGCTGCAGCAGTAGCAGTTGTTTCAGCATGTCCTGCCGCGTGCTGGCAATCATGCCGTGCACTATCGTCCGTAGCTGCGCTATGCTGAACTGGATCTGGCCATACAACAACATGTCACCCACCCAGTCCACCACGCCCTCGGCATTGGTAGTATACCGAATCTTGAAGCCAAATGCTCGCAGCCGCAAAATAGCGTCCATGGGCGTGGGCCGGCCGTTGTAGTCTGTCAGCGCCATGAACCGGTGGCACATGTCCTGCACCAGCTCAAAATGGGTTACTGCCATGTTGCTGGCTGTCTCTTCGCTGTATCCCCCAGCCACTAGCTTGTCAATCTGGGCATTGCGCTCTCTGTGTGCTTGATACAGCACTAGCATGCGCGATATGCTAACTATGGCCGACTGCTTGGGGGTATACATGAGCGGATCTAGCCATCCCCTGTCCACGCTGACACCCAGCACTGCCATGCCACTGATTAAGCTGCTCTCATACTCGCTGCTGGCCAGCTTGTGATCTAGCAGCGCAAGCATGAATGCAAGCACTTGGTCCTGCAACGCCTCGGCGTCTTCTGCATCCAGCGGCTCGTCCTCGCTGTCACTATCCCCATGGCTGCCGCCCAGCTCTATGCTCCGCGCTGCGCTAGCTGCCTCCTCTTCTGCGTTGTACCTAGTCAAATCTTTCAACTCCTCCAAGCATGCCTTCTGCTCGCTAGTCAAGCGGTATGGTGGGCGTCTGCCCTGCGCTCCATCGCTGGAACCTGGCTGGACGATGGGCAGCTCGTACGTTCGCCAGATGTACGCAATCACCTAGAGCCACACGCTGCGGTATTTCTTTATAGTCGGCTCTATCTGGCTTGCATTAAATGGCTTTTCATTCGTTTTTGTCCTATACTCGCGCCGGTTGATGTGCATCATTGCGGGCATGCCTACTACACTAGAGTGGGACGCCTGCTGCGCCCTCCAAATCACCATCTCCGCTGCCCAGCACACGTCACGCAGTGCCCGTTCGTGGCAGCTGGGTGTCTGCGCCATGTCTAGCAGCCACTCTCGGCTTAGCCCTCCTAAGTGTCGTGCCCAACCCGCTCGATTTAGCCATACTTGATATCCCCATCGGCTGCTATCGTCCTTAATGACGTTGTTGGGGTTCTTACGCTCCACTACCTGGTCTATCTGCGTCGCTGCAGCAGCAAATGCCTGCCTTAGCCGCGCTTCCTCGTCGTCACCATCATCGGGTTCAATGGGCACAGCGCCCTGGACTGGGAACAGTCGGCCCAACGTACTAGCGTTATGCAACTTCTGGCATAGCACATTTGACGTCCACATTCTGTGCGAAGCCGCTGGTCGACCTGCCCTGCGTTGACGGCTGCTCTGCCAGTTGTGTGCACTACGGCAGTGCTGCTGCATTCTCTTAACATTGCGGTAAATAAACCCACACTGTGTACACTGCAGCCCGTCTACGTATACTGGTAAATGGGGTAATGGCGCAGCATCTGGGCGGGGATACACAATCCTATAAATATCATCAGCCCAGTCTCGCAGCGCTTCTTCTGTATGTGCCGCCTCGATAATGCTCCGTCGTGTCTTTGGGGCTAGATCTAAATGTTTTGTGTCTAAATGCGCCTGCAGCTGCGATCTGATAATGCCCTGTTGATGGCTTTTGCAAATTGCAATACGATTTACGCGTAAATACTCGAAATTTTCTTGGAAGCTGTCCATAGTAGTAGTATACTAGTAGTTTAAGTGGATTGACTGCGATTAGTTTACATGTTTGTTATTCCGCTACAAATTGACTAGTAGTCCGACGTTGCCCCGGTTCGCCTGGAAACCCTCTTACTGGGGTTGGGGTTAACTTCTAGCCCTAACCCTACCCTAACCCTACCCTGGGGTTGACTTGGGGTTAAGCCCTAAGCGCAACCCTAAGTTAGCACGGGCCACATCAGCGAACACCAACCTTCTAGTATACTTTATCTAATAACTCACGCTATACATATCGCATTATTATAAATAGTAGCTCGTTGAATGCGCGCGAGTTTTCTGCATATTGGGTAGAGGTTGCGTCTATTTTGAATATGATTCAAGCTATTGTTCCATGCCCCTCATGATTCTGCAGAACAATAGCTGGGAAATTCAGCAACCCTAATGGAACAATAGCCGGAACCAGCTATTGTTCCGTCAGGGATTGAGGATAGGGAACATACACCAGCAACTTGCCTAGCAGGGCCGCTTGTTGAGTAATGTACTCCACCATCGCCTCTGACTCCGTATCTATACTACTAGGAAGCGTATGTACTTCATAAGCGAGATTCGCGCGTGATGTACTTTCCCGAAACACAGTGACTTGTCCGTCTACGCTAAAGAGCTGATACGTCTCTTCCTCCGCAGCAAAAGGAATCGTGGCGGAAAGTAGCGTAAGAGGTACCTGATAGCGCGCGAGCTCGCGAATGGTTAGCAGGGCTGGGCGGTACTCATGATTAGGAAGCAAGACGTAGTGAAACTCATCCACGACTACCTGCTCTAGCTGCCCTATATCACGTAGACGTAGAATCGTGTCGAGAAAGCGGCTTTCGCGAAGGTGCTCTGGCATTGCTAAGAGAAGGCGTGACGTCTTGTTAAACATCGCGTTGCCCTATATACTATACGAGATAGCAAGCTTCTGACAATGCGCTTGGATATCCTCCCGTAGTGCCACTAGCGGCGTAATTATAATCGCCTGGCCATACCCGGGGTAATAGGCAGGAAGGAAAAAAGCAAGGCTCTTTTCTGAGCTAGTACCCGCAATATAGGATACTGCGGGCGTGTAGGTGAGAATGGCTTCTACTACTTCTTGTTGCCGTCCACGAAACTGCGTCTTAGGCCCTAGATTTGCAGTAAGGAGTGCGCTAGCGCTTATGGTCTCTCGCTTCGCGGCGCGTGCTTGCATACGTGCTACTGCGCTACTACTAGGATACGCATCTAGATAGTATCTAAATTGGTTTTGCTGAGGGCTTCTATACTCTAGATCCCTATGCTAACGTATAGAGACCTTAAGATGTGCCTGTGGGGTAGCATACCGCATCTGAAATACTAAGGCTACGGTGGGCCTATACACAGCGATGGCCGTGTTAGGGGTATAGCCTGCCTAGAGTTCGCGGTACTCGTTATGTTTATCGCTTATCGCTTCTTCTACCTCTTCTTTAGTAAGAAAATAGATACCACTTTTAGTACCTCGGCCTCGCTTCTCGTCCAACTTCTAGCCAAACGCAATTATAAGGTGACGCATAAGCCGTAGTAGAATCGTTTACCCTATATAGAGCAAGATTACATTCTAAAGTGCGCGTCCCTACGCACGTGTATAGCTATACTGCTGTCCTTGTCTATCGGACTATAGCAATAGACTTCTAGCCTAGTAGTAATAGGCATCTTTCTCTGTCCTATCCTGCCGTTCCGTAATAACCTGCTAGAAGGGGCGGACTAGGCTACAATACCATACTAGAAGTGCACCTACTTGCTTAGGCAAGTACTAGTAAATAATCTTAAGTAACTTGTCCTGGTTATACCCTTTGTAGTATTAGAGTACTAACGCAATATAGCCCTTAAAGAGAAAGAAATTACGTAGACTATTATAGATAGTATTCTCTAACTAGGCACTAAGAAGCTCTATTATGCGAGGTAGCTGTCTACTAGTAAGGTAGATTAGTAAATATAAGATCTCTAAGAACTTCTACACGAGATAGCTGTACTGTTAAATCTAGTAGTATTGGCTTAGCTAGAAAGTAGTCTTCGTATGCTTTTTCTGCTAAATCGCCTGCGCTATGTAGTAGAGTACAAAGTACTTCTCGATAGGTGTACACTACTCAAGTGTGCTTAGAGGTGCATAGCCTGGGTCCTACTAGCTAAGGTCGTAATCTAACTTCTCCTATAGGATAGGGGGAAGACAAGAGAGTGTGTTAGTAAAGGTAAGTTGTTATAGTAGATCCTTAGCTTAGTATTATAACGACTATACTATGTGCTAGAATTATTTAAAGGTAGTAGAGACGTCCTTAATAGTAACGGTAGCGCCACACCAGCGAATAAAAGCGTCTACTATCTCTCTATACTAAATCCGACTAATGTATTATATAGAGCTAATAACCTACGTAATTAGCGTGTGGTAGATAGTTCTAAGATAGCGGTAGATCTATGCGCGAAAGGCTTCATTACAAGATTAGGCGCTATTCTCGCGAAGTAGATACCCCTCTTAGCCTTCTTCTTTCTCTCTATACTAGTCTTGCTCGCGGATTAGGCGAGCTACCTCGACCTCATTCACATCAGGCTTACCGTCCTCACTAGGCTCCTCCCCCCTCTCTTTTAGCAGCTACCTAGCGCTTAGTTCACCCTAGCGCGTAGGGGTAATATCTTACAGCTTCTAACACGCGGTAAAGCGTGCAAATTTCTTAATCGCGCTTAAGTTAGTAGCGAATAGGTAAGCGGGGCGGAACTCGTTAACCTTACTATCTATAGTAAGAAAAGCAAGTAGGGTAATCAGCGCTAGTTTAAAGTCTTACTTAAGCGCTGTCTGCTCTAGTAAAGATAGCTAAAATTAGTAGCATAGTCGCTCTAATAGCGCAAGGGTAGTGCGACGGTGCGTAAGCGAAACTAAAGGTAGAGGTAAGGAGAGATAATAAAGATAGTCTTAGATCGCATTCCACGCTTTTTGCTATCTAGGGCTAAACGAAAGAAGCGTAAGTAGCACAGTACGTCGCCAAATAAAAACATAATAGAAGAATAGAAACACCTTAGCCACGACAGCTGTGTGGTGCAAATTAAAGGCCTAGTAATAGATAAGAGGAGAGGTAGGTACGTCCTACGTGTTCTCCTACATTACCTAGATCCGCGCCTATCGTGCGGTAGAAGCTACGACACATTAGTAGACAAGGCTGGTACTCTTTACCGTCTAGAAGAGGTACTGTGCCTTAGCGTTATCATCATACCGCGTGTACTGTCGGGCCTCTTCCTAAGAGAGCCCCTCTACATACTGCTAGAATTTCGTGTGCTCTAGATACGGGTTAGTCTGCCGCTTAGAAGCCGAAGCAATCTAGGCCGCCTCTACTTTACACTGCGCTTGGCGGGCTTGCGCGGCTGCTCTATACTCAGCAAAGAGTTAGTTAAGAATGGCGCGCGTACTCTCGTTAGTAGTGGGAGATAGGTCCTTTAGATAGGTAGTACCTTCTTCGTAGGAGACATCTAAGCGCAATCGATTCCCTTCTTAGGCGAGAGAGATAGTAGCCGTAGGAGAGGATGTGTCTAGTGCTATCTGTACCGCAAAGTACTACACATACTACGACAGTCCCTCTCCTAGCATGCAGGAAAAGAACTGCTGTATGGTAATCACGTTCTAGTACGAAGTCTACTAAGCAGATAGCTCGTGGAGCGCGAGATGGGAGGGCTTGTATACGGTATATAGTTCTCGTAGGTGCTACTTTATATTCTCTATAGCAGAAGTACCGCTATAAATACGAAAATATTTCTTGCATTATAGAGACCTAGAGTGCACGCGTAGACTAGGTATAGTAGGCACGAGGGTCGTAGATAGGACGACCTCTTTATAGAAGGTGTAGTATTAATAGGCCACCTTATTCGCTTCTCTTTGCACCGCGTCTCGTATGCTACTCGACACCTGCTTATTAGGATAACACTTTAGGAGGTAGCCACTAACACTAGACGGTAGGACAGCATACTAGTGAGCCTTGTAGATCAAGAGCCCATAGCCTAGCTTAGGGTAGCAGTAAAAGTAAGAGGAAAGAGACATAGTTCTTCTACAAAAGGTAGCTTCGGGGTAGCTATTATTACGGGTAGTTAAGTAAGAAGTAGGGACCTAATAACCCTATACACGGAACACCTAACACTATCTATATATACTTTCTTGTTTAATAGGCGTCGTACTACCCTCTACGTAGGTAGTACGATGTAGATTAAGAGAAGCTAGGTTAACATAGTACTTCTATCGAAAGGTTCGCTATAGATCTAGCTAATATCCGTATTATAATACTATAAGAAGGGAGAAAAAGCAAGGGCGCATAGGATCTGCGTAAAAAAGTAGAACTTAAATAATGCTAACGTTAGTATAATAAGACGAGAGGGCGCATTTAACTAGGGTGTGTGATACACGGTAAATTAAACCTTATCTACTAGAGATCGGCCACTAGGCGTGCTATCGATGCGAGCGGGTATTAAGTATAGCGCGTGTTCTCTGTAGAATCTAATCTTAGACCTTGATCGTAAAGGACTAGACTAAACGAATTAGGTTTAGATTAGGAGGAAGCTAACGAAGCCTGATAAGGAGAACAGGATTTTAGCCCGCTATTAAGGCCAAGATCTGCGCGTCGTGCCCTAGGACGCAGACACACACACTCTCTCTCTTACTCTCTCTAACACATATGCCTCCTAATCTAGGCAAGCTAAGCTTCCGCACCTTTCTACTTGCTAGTGTTTCTTCTTCCTACCACGAGCATGTCTTCTCCCCTTAAGCTAGGCATAAAGCCGGGAAACTACCCTACTGAAATAGGTGCGAGCACGATCACCTTAGTTCGAGAGAAGCTGCTAGATACCGTCCCTACCGCATTTCTAGAAACAGGAGAAGACACTAGCTAAAACTATGCGTTTATGGCTAACACACCCAATCATGCGCTAAGGTAGATCTACTAGCACGCCTCGAAAACGAACGTAGTAAAGGCCGTTCGATTCTATTACGACTATCCGCACATAGAAGCGGGAACGGAACCCGAAGAGGTAGAGGAAATAGAGCCGAGCGAAAAGGAAGACGAGGTAGAGGGATCCGCCTAGGTAGCACGTACAGGAACGAAGAGAAGGCGGGAGACGACAACCATGCAAGCTAGTCGGGCGCTCGTGAAGAAAATGAACTTGAATCTTGTTCGTACGGTCGCGAGCACGCAGGACTAGGAGGAGGTAAAAGGCGTACCTATCCCTACTAACGAAGAGCAAAAGTACCGCGCCTATGTCACGAGTTTGCCTAAGATTAGGGTCAGACTAGCCGCCTAAATAATAAGGTAGGCGGAAGCAGTAGGAAGCTTTAAGGTATTTAAAGACTAGGCTGCTATGCTCGCTGCGTGGAAGCGACAGTCTCGTTATGGACGCGGGCTAGGCGACGAAGTCGTCGTATCTACGGGTAGAATCCTAGCTACGCCACAGCAGAGCGCGCTAGAGAGTGCGACGATTCCCTCTTCTACGGATAAATTAGTAGAAGAAGAGACACTAGCGTTCCGTGCCCGATACTTTAAGCTAGAGAAGCTAGAAGCCGACAGTATTATAGGAAGAATAGCCAAGCGGTATAAACTCAACTAGTTCTATAAACAGTTTAAGACGTTAGACGCCAAGATCCGCCTGTAAAAGCAAGGGATAGGACGACGGGGCGTGCGCTACGACTTAGTCGCTAAGGAGGTGCTCTTCGCCACTACCTACGAGCAAGAGTTAGAACGGGAGCCTTCGAGAGACTAGGATAGGGAGCTATAGCAGCGGTTCGGCGAGAAGCTAGACAAGGGAAAGCGGTAGAATTGGATCAAACGCCGAATAGGAAGTGTAGGCATCTTTAGTTTACTTCCTCATAGCTACGATCTAGACACCTTTATTGAGCAGCGTTTAACCCAAACTCGCGTGGGCTAATAGATCGAAATAGTAGCAGCATGTAACAATAACGCTCGAGCTATAGCGTTAAGAATAGAGCCGCTGTTCCTAGCATACGTTTAAGGTCATCCCCCTCCCGATAAGTTTAGTTTTCTCGAGGAGGTAGACCACGTAGACCTGTCGATTAAGCCGCTAGTATTTCTGAATCAGTACGTACGATAGAGCGTAGAAAGCAGCGACGCTAATTATCGTAGGGGGAATATTAAGGAAATTCCCGATTCCGCAGAGTTAGAGTATAGTTCTATTGGAGAAGAAGAGGTAGTAACGTGAGAGAAACGCGGACAGACGGAAGTATCGTACCTAAGCGGGTCATGCGATCTAGATCGTGTGGTAAGGGTAACTAAGAAGGGGTAGAGAGAAATAGGGGTAGCTAAGACACTTTGCATCGTACTACCTATTCTCCACCCAAGCCAGCCGAAGACGAAGCTATAGGATACTAGGGAGGTATAAGCAAAACTTTGCAAGCTACCCCCTTCTCCCACGATCTTCTTCTCCTAGTAGTGTGACTAGGAACTCTGTCCTTAATCTTAGCATAGATTCTAGATTCAGATCTATAAGTCGTTAGCATTCACAGGCAGATGTTCACAGCAATACGGAGGTGAAGAACCACAATAAGGTGACCCTAGTACGTAAGCGTATTCCTTAGTAAGAATAGAGAGCTAATACTACTAGGGGGTAATCGTGGGGGATGGTCCAGAAAAAGAAGCAGCAGCGTACCGTTCAAGTAGGGGAGAGCGAATCGTAGAATAGTAAGAATAGTAATAGAGGGTACTAAGGAAACTTGCTCGTCCTCATAGAGTCGGACGTAGGAGCTAATAGCCTATAGTGAAGTAGAATACCTAAGGGGCACGTAGTAAACTTTTCAAGATACCTCCTATCTAACATCCCCTCTCATCGTTATCGGACCCTTTTCCTTCTACTACTCCTTACGCGATCTTGGCATTAATCTCTAAGTGAAATACTGTTTCGTAAGGATTTTTAGTAACAATTTACGACTTTAAAAAGACTAATATCTAGGTCAATATCTAGGTTAATATCTAGGTTAGGGTGGATACTTAGGGCTCGTTCATAGCTCAAGTACTTTCTATTAAATCCTATAGTAGTGTAAAGTATTTATATAGCTAATATCTAGGTCCTAGTTAATACCTAGGGCGTATCTCTACTCTAACCCTTTTTTTTAGGTTCTAGAATATGCTATTAACGAAGTTAATATCTAGTAAACAGTTAATATCTATAGTGGTTCTTTTTTATAGATCCTAGATATAAAGACAAAATTGCTACCTCTAATAGCCAGCCCTAACTATAGATAATCAATATCTAGGAACGAAGTTAATAATTAAGCACTTTTGTTAGCTTTTTTTATAGGTAGTATATTATATTAAGCCAAAATTAATACTAATATCGAGAACTAATTCCAATAACTAAGACAAGTTTCCTACTTTTTTTTAGGTCCCATCTATAGCGTCTCTTTCTTACATTTAATACCTAGGTCCTAACCTAATAGCCAGACTTACCGTAGCTTTTTTTAGGTCAATATTCAGATACTTCCTAATTCTAGCTAGTAGCAATAGCCAGGGCTTCTCGCATAGGCTAGTAGTCAATATTCACTGATAATTATTTGTCCTAATATACCTAGGTTCTAGGTATTCTTTAGTAATACTAGTAGTGTGTCCCTATATAAGTACTATTCTTACGCGTTTACTCTAGTAGTAGTCTAAGTTAATAGTTAGGTAGTTCTTAATAGACGCCTACTATTAGTAGAAGGTTAGATCTACTCTATTGCTAAGGTTATTAATAGCGGGAGTACGCTTAGTAAGTTTAATACGTAGCCCTTCTAGAGTAGCTAAGAAGTACCTCTATAATTAGCTTAGAGGTAGGTTAGACATAGTTAGAGGAGATTTAGTAGTAGGTACTAGGTAGTTAGTAAGTAGAGTAGTATTTTTACGTTATAGGCGTTCTAATTATTTGTTTAGCCTGGCGATTTCTACTTAGAGGGTAGTAGCCTAGTCCTCCTCTAAATCCTCTTTATCTTCCTTAACTAGTTATTTTCTAGTCGACTTCTCCTATTAGAGTTTTTAACTCTAGAAATAGATTAATCTTCTTACGGGCTCTAACGAGCCTAAGAGGTTTTAGTCTACTATTAGTAGTTAATTCTAATATAGATAGATTTTTAGTAGTCTCTATATTTCTATCTTAGCGTATATAACGCGACTTTTCTAAAGGTAATCTAACTCTAGTAGGGGGTGGAAGTTCTAAATCTAAAGGCTTTAGTTAGTAGAAGATTAAAGAGATCCTGTCTATAAATAAATGTTTAACGTAATAGTATAAGTATCTAGATTAGATCTAAAGAGACTCGACTTAGGCGTAGTTAACAAACTATTGCGATATTATTTCGAACGCTATTACTAGCTAGGACGAGATTTTTAATATAATATAATAGTATAGGTAAGACTAGTTAGATTAGTATTAGTAGTAGAGTCACTTAGAGGCATATAGAAGTGCGTAGGACGTTAAATAAGCCTTAATTTAATAGATATCTATAGGCCTTATACAAAAGAATATTAAAAATCTACTAAATAACTATATTCTATAGTCTGTACTTATACTAGCCAATATGGATCCGACTCGGATCCGTTTCGGATCGATCTTAGATCTATCGGCTGGACGGCTACTGTGCCAGTGTACAGTGTGACTAGTCAGGTGACGCATGTCATCTGACCAGTCACCTACCTCGTCACGTGCTTGAGTCTGATAGTATATGTAGTTCCTCTAGTAGATAGAGAGAGGACAACAACCTCACGACAGGACGAACTGTCGACTCTTCGATTTTTACCCATGTTAAGAATACAACTTTCTTCCTTCACCTCTCTCTCCTCTTGGTGACTGCTACAGTGACTAGTCTATTATCGTCCACTCAAGTAGGTACTGTGGCCTCGTACTACCTACACCCTTACAAATGGCGAAGCCCAAGGGGCCACTGTCACTTACTTGGTGGACGATACGACCAGTGCACTCAGGTTGCGAATACTTCAAGGATACGACGACGACCATGGACGACCTGGGGACTAAGCTGGACCCTGAGAGGGTTCACCGCTCCCCTAGTGAGCTCGGCGACACTTCGGTAAGATACAGCTGGCAGTCAGATCACTTACTAGCCATGTCCTATTTAGGAAGGCTACGATAGAGCAACAGATACGCCACGTACTGTCAAAGTTACCACGTGGTATGCTACTAATCTACTAATGAGTAAATGCCGATTCGAACCGAGTCATGGAGCTACAACCTATCTGCAGACAAAGAGAATAAATGCCGAGCCGAACCGACCC
>JAODYB010000086.1:0-15982 GCA_026262435.1 Curvularia spicifera
ACGATGCTGTAGACTGGCCAGCTGAGATAAAGGACCGTTGGAAGGAGGTGGTATGGACTAAGCAGCCCTGCTCTGCTGGACAGATTCGCATCTCTCATCCACTACTGCCTCATGGATCGACCGGCCCCACCACGAAGGAAAGACGCACGATACTGCCTTGGTTTTGCCTTGTGCGCAACGGTGAGATGGAGAACCCTGCTATGGGAACATACGACGAGATCTGCAAGGCGCACCGGGAGCTAATCGCTGCTCCGCGATCCCCCTCTGGCCACCCAAACAAGTATGGAGGAGTAAAGTGGGCGTTCCCTGCGGACGTCCACATTAACTTTCGCTCTGAGATATCGAAGGCCCTGCATGGACAGGTCCGTTGGGACAACCCTCTCGTCCGTAAGGAGCTACGTGATGTGTTCGACGGCTATGATGGGGACAAGATCCGAAGCTATATTAACACTCATCGTCAGCATATGATCAATGAGATCAAACGCCTCTTTCCCCTCGTCCGAGACCTTGAGAAGGATGCCTTCCGGGCCGTTTCAGAGAGGGGCATTCCTAGTCGTTCATACTTTGCCACTTCTGGAGTACATCCTCCTCGTGAGGGGGCTACGTGGTCTGACTGGGACAAGGACATTACGCAGGAAGACGCACTGCAAGCCCTAGTGGACGAGTTGGGGATGGAGCCAGACGAACGGATTAGACATGAGGAAAGGCTGGCTAGTGAAAGTAGGCAGGGTTCAGTGCTGTCAAGCCCTCCTCGATCTCCACCTTCGAGCCCTCCTCGATCTCCGCCACAGTCTCCTACTCACTCGCCGTCTCCACATCCAACACCCACCCCTCTGCAACGACAACGTCAACGGGCACAGACAGTGGCACCAGCCGAGCCTCCTAGGGCAGCAGCCACTACTGGCAGAGCACGCGATCGAGCGCAGACCGAGGTGGCTGAACCACGTAGGAGTGAGCGTCTTCGACGACAAGGGCCAGGTGGGTCTTAAGAGGTAACCGCACTGACAGAATCCGGGTGCTCAGCGACACACCCGGATTCTGTGGACACGAGATGGAGGAGCATGGTTGACGGACAATGGACGACATTCTCTTTAGTTATTTTCTTTGTTGCTTTCCTTTATTACTTTCTTTGATTATTTCCTTTGTTTTAGGCTGAGCTTGATGGGACCAAGGCTCTTAGGTAGGGGAGGTTTGTGCCAGTGTACAGTGTGACTAGTCAGGTGACGCATGTCATCTGACCAGTCACCTGCCTGGTCACGTGCTTGAGTCTGATAGTATATGTAGTTCTTCTAGTAGATAGAGAGAGAACAACAACCTCACGACAGGACGAACTGTCTACTCTTCGATTTTACCGATGTCAAGAATACAACTTTCTCTCTTCACTCTTCTCTCCTCTTAGTGACTGCTACAGTGACTAGTCTATTATCGTCCACTTAAGTAGGTACTGTGGCCTCGTACTAAATACACCCTTACACTACTATAAGAGCTATAGTAAAGTAGTAATAAAGTGCGTACTATGCAGAGAACTATACAAGTCGTTTAGTAGAAACTATTAGATACTATACCTACCTTAATATAAATAAAGTATTCTACGTAATCTAGCTTAATATTAGAAAGTAAGGCGAAGTATATAATAGTTTAATAAATAACGAAGAGCTATAAAACGTGTTAGTAGTAGCTGTCTAGAAGCTATAGATATAGAGGATCTAGAGTTAGCTACTAACGACGTCTATGCTCTACTATAAGTAGACTAAGATAGTGCTATTAACGTGGCGAGAAGAAAGATAGCTAATATAGAGCATGTTATAGGTAAATAGAGAGATAGAGATAGAATAGATATAGATAGAGTCGCTAGACTTAACAATAGCGATTATCTAGCTATATAAACGTTAAGTATTAGTAGTATTAGTATATATACTAGAAGAAGACTTATATACGTTACGAAATATATATAAAAAGATAGATAGAATAATTATAGAGATAAGATAAAGGACTAGTATAATAGTAAATATAGTACTAGCTAGAGACTTTAATTAGCACGACTAGCTATAGAGAGAAGAGAATATAACGCTAGTTAGATAGAGTAAGATAGACCTAATTATTAATCTAATAATAGAACACGCGCTTAGTAGTCTACTCCCGCGTAGTACTAAGATATAGTAGTATAGAGAGTATAAGATAATAATTAATCTAGTACTAGCGTCTAAAGAGCTAGTAGATACAGTGCTAAGATACACCACCTACGATACTAAGTATAGCTCTAACTACTAAATAATTAAGATAGTCTTTAATAGCTCCGTGCTAGTAGCGTAGTAGTAAGAGTAGCTTCTACTTAAGAACGTACTATAGAAAGTAATTAATAATAGAATCGCTAGAACGCTTAGCGTAACTCTACTAGTAGGTATAACGTAGTAGAGAACTAATATACTAATAATAGTAGTACTAGAGACAGTGTACGCACTAACCTCTAGGGCTAAGCTATTACTATACGTAAAGAGGTAGTAGACGCAGGATCTAATATAGCTACGCCGTATCTACACGTACTAGAGAAACTAAGTAAGAGCTGCGAGATAGTCAAGTATTACTAGGCTAGACCTAGAAGAGACAGTAAAAGAAGCGTTAAAGTAGTACTATAACGCTATTTAATAGTAAAAAAAAAATACTAAGATAACTTCTTAGCGGATAATAATAATATCTAGAACGCGGCTAAGTATCTAAAGGCTAGTAACGAGATATTTAGGATAGTTCTAGTACTTCGCAGAATAGATAGAATAACTACGAGCGACTTTAAAGAATAAGCTAAGAAGTTACTTAGTACTTTCTTCCCTCCGCTCTCTAGTAGTATTAATAACGAGAGAGCTAGACTATAGAGAGCACCTATAGAAATACTAACTATTACGCTTAAAGAGGTAGAAAGGTAGTTATACGCTACTAAGTTATAGAAAGTATCTAGAGACAATAGATTACTAGTTATAGTATAGAAGTAGGTCTAGCTAGTAGTAAAAGACTACGTACTTACGCTATTCTAATAGTCGCTAGAGGAGAGAGTACTACCTAGCTAATAGAGACACGCTAGAATTATACTACTTAAGAAGCTAGGTAAGGAAGACTATACTATTATAAAAGTATAAAAGCTAATTTTACTATTAGCTACGCTAGGTAAAGTGCTAGAGTCTATAGTAGTAGAGAGAATCTCGCATATAGTAGAAACTTATAGGCTTCTACCTACTAACTACTTTAGAGCGCGCAAGTAGCGATTAGCTAAGTAAGTACTAGTACTACTCTAAGAATAGATTTATACTATATAGCAGGGTTAGCGGACTATTAGCCTAATTAGCTTTAATATTAAAGAAGCGTATAATAGAGTATATAAGAAAAGACTACTATAGAGAATAAAAGCGTAAGGTATACTATAGAAGCTACTTAAGTAGGTAGAGACATTCTACTTAGAGCGTATAGCGTTAATTTAGATTAATAGATAGGCCTCTAAAGTTTAAGAACTACTATAAGTAGGTCTACTATAAGAGTTGCTATTATTACTAATTCTATTTCTCTTCTTTAACACTAATCTTACATAGCGACCTATTAACACGTATAGAGGTGCGATCGCGTTTGTTAATAACTTTACTATATAGGTTATAGGCCTAATAGCGTAAAGTAATAGAGAGGGTATTAATACTATTATTAGAGACGTACTAGACTAGAAATAGAGAAGTAGAGCGACGTTTAAAGTAGAAAAGATAGCTATTATCTACTTTACTTGTAGAGCGTATAAGAGTACTACTAAGCTCTTTATTATTAAAGAGTAGAGCGTATTATCTAAAGACTACGTTAAGATACTTAGTATACTTATAGACGCTAGACTAAAGTACTATAAGTATATTATAAGAGTAGCTGCGAAGAGACTAGAAGTAGTATTAGAGCTTAGAAGGCTATAAGAGCTCTTACCTATAGTAGTACGATAGCTATTTATAGTAATAGTTACGCTAATAGTAGACTACGCGTTAAACGTGTAAATATATACTTATAAAAATAAGCTAGTAAGACCTATTAATAGAGTATAAAGAATAGGCGTATAAGCGATTATAGAGACGTTTCTTATAGTAGTAATATAGATAGTAGAGGTAGAGACGTATATCTTAAGTATATAAGAGTAGTTTTAAAAGTAGGCTATTAAGCTATAGACTAATATCTACGCGCTACTTAAGACGAACCTACTACGAAGAAACACGTTATAGATATAAAAGTTTAGAAGATAGTACCGCTCGCTACTATTCTAGATAGTAGAAGCGCTTAAGAATATAGAAATAGAGTAGATAGAGACAATCTAGCTATGCGTTCTAGTACTATAAGAGAAGAGAGTATAGACTATAGTTAAGAACGCGGTATAGAAACTTAAGAGGAACTAGGCGGTACGTATCGCCGTAAGTAGCTTGTCGTAGAATAGAGTAGTTAAAATAGAAGGCGCGAGTAATATATAGAATAAGGAAAAATAATCTTTCTCTATTACCTTAGGCAAGAGAGAGGAATAGAACTCTTATACGGTAGAGCTAGTAGTAATAGCTAAGGCGCTAAGTAGGCTGCTAAAGCTAAAGTTTCGTAATATTATACTAATAATAAGAAATAAAGCTACTATGCTTATACTTAGAATATCTTACTAGTAGTCTAGGTAAAGTTATATTAGCTAGTTCTATAAGACTATATAGATACTAAGAAGAGATAGTAGTATAGTAATAGTGCTATAGTTACCTATAAGCAAAGAGTGCGAGCTTGTAAGTCTTACTAAGCAAGAGGCGAAGATAGTAATTAGACTAAATACTAGACTATAGATATAGCTTTCTTAAATACGATTAACTACGTATAATATAGCACGTAAGTAAGATATAGCTAAGAAGGTACTAGTAGACGTAGGAGTATACTCTAAATAAATTAATATAGTACTACTAGGAAAGTATACGCGATAACTCTATAATAGGCTTTTATAGAAAGAGAGTAGCGTACTTATTTAGCTTAGAATAGATATAGTACAGCTAAACACGTATTAGTACTAAATTAAAGCGTTAACGATAGACTAATGCGAATGTAGATAGGCGGTAGAGATAGTAGAGTATTTTCTATTCTACTACTAAAAATAGATAATATAGCGGATAGAAATGCTGTAGTGTACGTAGGTAAATAGAGGAAATCTATTATTCTACCTAGGTAGTAAAGCAGTAATAGACGACGCGAAATAGGCGCTAGATATAGACGTAGTACAAGCGACGATATAATTCGTAATAGTAATACGAAGACTTAATGTAAACTAATAGCTAACTACTAGATAAACTATAAATACTAATATAAATCTATTAGTAGCTTTATATAACTAGTAGTAGATAGCGCTTTAACTGCTAAAAATAGAACGTTAAACACTTAGAGAATCTCTTAGAGATACTAACTCTAAGCTAGTCTACTACTAGTAATACTAACCTACGAGCATCTAATAAGAAATATTAGTAGATAGAGAAGAAGCGCGCTAAGGCATTAAGTAAAGGCTTTAACTTAGATAATAAGCTATATAAAGAAGTAGGCTAAGAAAGATATATAGACTAAGGAGACTAAGACGTAGTATAAGAAGTGTAAAGTTAGACTAGCGTTAGTAGCCCTTTTAGCTCGGCTACTAGGCGTAAATAAATTATATGTGTGTGTGTGTATATCCTAGTAGTTTCTCCGCGTGGACGACAAGATTGTTAAAATACGCCCTACTAGACGTGCGCTATTCGTAGTACTTAGCATACAGTAGCGTGCTAAGATGTCTGCGTGCCACCCCGCGTACTATAGCTAGGAACTGTAGCTCTAAGTACTTAGCCCTAGGTTTTCCGCTATATAGACGGACGTTAGTTAGGGAGTAGATACCTATAACTAACTATTATTATTTTAGATTAGAATTCTGTACTATATTTACAATTACTTTACTCTTCTAAATATATATACTTAGTAATTCTTTATTCTATACGAAGTAAGCGCCTTTCGCTAGATTCTATTATAGAATAAAACTAGCTACCTATATAGGCTATATACACTATATAGACTAATTTACTACCTATATACTATATCTCTACGCATTAACTATAATATAGACTATTCTTTCTTAGATATATAGCAACTTAGTAAACTATGCTGTTAGTACTAAGTAGTCTAAAACTATTGGGCTAGTATTAATATCTAGTCTATTATATTAGGTATAATAAATAAAGTAAAAGACGCATTCTTTAATATATAGCAGCATAAGCTATAATAGGTTAAGATTAGAACTAGAACTATATAGAGATTAATAGTAGCGGGAAATAGCTTATAAGTGCTAATTTTACAGAAAAGATAATAGAAGATACGTATAAGAAAGTGCTATTCTCTAAGACGTAGGAATAGGCATCGCGGGTGATTTTATATTAGGTGAATTTAACGGACTATATAATCGTTCTAGGTTAGTAGTAAAAATAAGTCTAAGTACTTATATACTAGGCTTTTACATAGATTTAAAGATAGAAAAATATATATTATAAAATTCTAAGTCTTAAAACTAGTATATATAACTATACTTAAGTAATTTATATATATTAGTATAATAGATATATTATTTTAAGATAGTATATAGAGTATAAGAAAACTAAGAAAAAGTGCCTAGTTAACCTTACTATAATGTGCGTTAAAACCTTTTAAAAAATTCTAGAATAACGCGCTAATGCTAATTAGACAGTATTAAATAGCTAAAAAATGTCTAGACTGCGATCCGTAGAAGTCGCACCTGTTACAATTAATAGAAATAATTCTCTCTTTAACGAAGGGACAAGAAGTTAAAGGCCAACTACTATCCACGTTAGAAGGTAGTAATCGTCGTAGGGTAACGATTACGTAATGTACTATCCTACTAAGAGTAGGACGGTAGTAAGATTAGGGGTAGACGTACTATCGCATACCTCTACTAAGGGCGCAGGGCTAAGGTATAGATAGAATATTAGGACCTAAGGTAACAAGTATAAAGAGTAGATAGATTTTATTAAGTACACTTATTATAGTTAACCTATAACTACTCTTCTTACCTAGATTAATATTTAGTTATCTATTGTATACTTAGGTAGGTAGATATATAGTAAGAATAATTGTATGTATTACTTATCTCTACTACCTACTATCTTTACTTATATATAGTATATAACTATTTATTACAAATTACGTAGCTATTAAAAGTATAAACTTTATTAATAATACTAATCTACTAATTAACTATAGATTACCTAATAACCTCTATATAAGTAGATAAGATAACGCAGATAATAATAAATTAATTCTCTACACAATTATTCTTACGCACTAAAGAGTGCGATATTATTACTTATTTTTATTAAGGTTAATATAGTATGGGATTCTTATCTAAAATTATTATAATTAGTTATAGACATCTACTCCCTAACTAACGTCCGTCTATACAGCGGAAAACCTAGAGCTAAGCGCGTAGAGCTATAGTTCTTAGCTACAGTGTAAGATATAGTACGCAGACATCTTAGCACGCTACTACTACTAAAGCTCGCTTAAGACGCACAACTAGTTAGCTATATTATTATGACCCTACCGTCTACGCGGAGAAACTACTAGAATATACTTATATTACCCTAAATCGACTTTATAAGGCTATAATCTTAATTCTTATAATCTTTACTTCTTTTTTTATCTACTAAGCTTTTCGAAGATCTATACTGCTATAGAAAAACAGGGGGTTTTAGAGAAGACTTAGAAGACAGCCTTAACAGAACGAGCGATAACATAGTTAATAACGCACTTTCTAACGTCAGAAGCTAACGTACTAGGAAACTAGTAGCTATAGAATTAATATGCGTTAAGCTTAACTCTTTATAGCAGCGCTAGCCTGACGCTAAAGGTCTAGAAGAAAAAGTGTCTCGTTACACAGGGTGTCTCGTTACCTAGGGACGCACCTTATATCGAAAGCTGATTGCGGTTTTGATGCTAGGTGTGTATGTTGACACAAGCCAAACGCCGGGGCCTTCAAATCCAGCTCCTATCCTAGAACGCTTGGCAAAGCGCCGCACAGCCACACAGCCACGCAGCCACGCAGCCACGCAGCCACGCAGCCACGCAGCTACGCAGCCACGCAGCCACGCAGCCACGCAGCCACGCAGCCACGCAGCCACGCAGCCACGCAGCCACAGTTCTAGCGTCAGCAGCGATAGATTACAGCTAAGCTACTTTAAGCTAGGTGCGCGGGTCCTCCTTATCTAGCACTTCTAGCAGGCGGTCTTACGTTTAGCATAGAAGCACGACAACCTCTTAAGCTTAAGCGTAGTGCTTAGGATAAGATAGTAATATAATAAGCTATAAGTTAATAGACTTTTAATAAGATATATAAGCTTTTTAACGTACCTACTACTAGCTAAAGTAAGGCGGTTGTATAACGCTTATACTAAACTATTGTATTATACGGCAAGTAGAACCTACTTCTAAAAGATATAAAGAGAGAATCGACTTTATAGCTTAGGGTTGCTATTCCGAGAATATCTACTCTTCTAGCTAATTAGTGCGTTTGTTGTGTTAGGGAGTGTCTGTAGTGTCCCGTCACGCAGGGACGGACGTTAGTTAACCTTATGAGATCTTTGTTGTTGCAGGAAAATAAAATTGTGATAGGATTTTTGGTGTTGCAGTAGGTGGGCCTATGCTTACGGTACCAAGGATGACGGCCCAATGCGCACTTTGAATACCAAATCACCACCAAACTTGAGGCTGTAGAGCCTCACCAAACGGCTATTATCGCAATATCTTCTAGTGGTAAGAACTATAGGGCTTGATTGATATATAAAGCTATAGAAATCGTGTTGGAGATTAATTGCGCGTCCACGTCGTGACTGAGTAGCTATTGCGCCTGCAACGGCACCTTGAGGCTCTCCACCACCTGTAGGCCTCGCGATAGATCTCTTTCTAGGAGTAGCTTTTGTAGGAGCCTTAAGGCTGCGCTTCTTACGTTGTTAGGAGGTTTTAATAGCTTGTTGGAGTTGTTTTGCAGCCCTACGAGCTGCTGCTCTAGAGGTCTGTTCAGCAGCCCTCTTAGCCTTCTCCTTCTCCCTCACCTTCCTTGGAGTCCAAACTGCACATCTACCAGACTGTTCCTCAGGCTCCTGAACTAGAACAAGCTTGCCTCGCTTCCTACGCGTCCTCTCATTAACTAGAGCCTTGCATAGCTGTACTATCTCATCCTTATAAAGAGTGTTTTGGACTGAACTTGCGTGAAGTACCTAGCTTAGCTTTTTAACCCGTCTATCGCTCCGATCAGCCACTACCTGGGTAAATACCTGTCTCATCTTTCTCCAGTCAGAGGCACTAAGAGCTGAGGAGTCGCTATCGCTTAAGGAAGCTGGTATAGCAAAGCGCTGGAGTATAACCTCTGGGTTGAAGGGGAAAAGCCTGTAGCCTCAAAGGCCTTAAGGATTGTTGCTTCCTTGAAGGAGGCCTGCCAGGCTCGGTAGAAGAGGGGGAAGAAATCCCTCTTACCCATTGAGGTAAGATACTGGCTCCTCTCCATAAAGTCTGAGACCTCGTTTGAGTACGCTGTTGAGAGAGGCTTAAATAGAGAGACGTCCAGAGGCTGCAGCGTGTGGGTTGAGTGAGGAGGATATATAGCGAGGAGGATCTTATTCAGATCACAATAGTCGGTAAAATCCATCGTGAGGTGAGACCCATGGCCATCTAGGATAAGCAATCGATAGCTTGAGCGAGTCTTAGCCTTAGTAGAGGGATCAAACACCTGTTTAAGCCAGGAAAGCCTATATCGTTGTTTGTCCAGCCTGAAGGTGATGAAGAGAAGGAGGCCTGATGGCTATTAGGATCAAAGCCTCGTAGCCAAGAGTCCTGCATTGAGCTAGAGGCTGATTGATAAATGAGGCATGCATCAATGTAAGACCCATCAGCGCATATGCAGGCCAGCAACATTATCCACTATCGTGAGCCATCCTAGATAGTACTCCTTCTCTTTCTATCCTCATACGAGGCCTTGCTAAAAATCCTCTTCAAGCAGCCTACAACTCCAAGCATAAAGCCCTTCTCATCCATATTATATGTGTAACGAGACTCAACGTAATACTGTTCAATCTTCTCTCGTAGGAAGTTAAAGTAGAGGCTATACTTTCTCCCTAAATCAGCCTTACAGCGATTGTTGTCGATACCCGTCGTACATTTTGAAACAAGCTCATTAGAATATCGCTAAACAAAGCGATTAACCCAGTATTCTCCAAGCTCTCTCTTCGCAACCTGTGAACCAAAATCTCGCATCATAGCTCGTGTAGGTAGTAGGCCTTGCCTTGTAAGGCGCTTAATATAGAGTAGAAGCTCCTGCTCCCGTTGTGGGTGGAGAGCCTGGCGATTTTGAGCCTCAAAGCTGCGTGAAATTAATAAGCCTTGGTGTCTTCGCGTAAGCGTAGAGCGTACAACACCATACTTTTTAGCAATTTGCTGGTAATTTACTATTTCTCCTGGCTTCAATGGTTCTATTGCTGCAAGCGCAGCCTCAATTGAGCTCATATTGATGGAGTTATGTGGTGTTGAAGTAGTGGTGCTGTTTTGGTGGAGTGCGCGTTGGGCTGTCATCCTCGGTACGTTACATAAAAGTACCAAGGCTGCTGAGATTTGTCCCCAAGGTTTTGAGATTTGTCCCCAAGATGAGATTTGTCCCCAAGATGAGATTTGTCCCCAACGCTAGTGCTAGTGTAAACTTTCTCTCCAACTTAGCTTAGTGCGTAATCTTCGAATCCGCCATATCCGCAACATCACTAGATATCTACTGCAGGTAAACGCTCATCGAAAAACGTAGCTATCTAGCTTATTTTCTTGTTCTTGAACAACATGGGCGACATTACACCTCCTCTAGACCAGCTCTACGGTTCCTATGAAGAAGCATACAGCGCGCTTAAATCGCACGGCATGCAGCATGGCTACGGCTTCGTCCTTAAACGGAGTTGGCCTCACAACTCAGCTATTAAAACACGTTACTACTACCACTGCGATCGCTTTAGGAACAACTACCAGTCGACTGCAAAGGTTCTAAGCACAAGCACACGCTCAACAGGATGTCCTTTTAAGCTTGTTATCTTCAGGATAAAGCACAGCAATCAATGGAAACTAGAAGTACAGAACAAGGACCACAACCATCCCCAGTCAATCAACTCGAGCGCGCACAATGTCTACCGCAGACGTACACCAGCACAAAAGGAAGTTATAAAATCAATGACCCATGCTGGCGTGCGGCCCATGCAGATACTAGCTGCTATCCAGAGAGAAGATCAAGATACCCTAATATCTGCCACTGATATTCGCAGCGAGAGGAAGGCTATCAGGGAAAAGCACCTCAATGGAAGAAGCCCAGTTGAGACACTACTGGACGATCTATCCACGGCCGACTGGATCTTTGCAGTTAAGAAGGATGGCAATGATCGCATTCAGAACCTCTTCTTCACCCACCAGAAGCAGGTCGAGCTTCTGCTAGCAAACCCTGACGTCTTGTTAATGGATTGCACATATCGAACTAACAAATACAAACTCTCTCTACTACATATTCTTGGCTGCACTAATCTGCAGACATTCTTCTCTGCAGGCTTCTGCTTTCTTAGCAACGAGACATATACAGACTACTATTGGGCGATCGCAAATTTCCTACACAAGACTGGCGTGCAACAACCGCGTGTATTCATTAGCGATCAGGAAGAAGCTTTAAAAACGTCAGCACGCTCGCTGCTCCCAGGAGTTCCTCAGCTCTTATGCGTATGGCATATCAACAAGAACGTTCAGACAAAAGCTCAGCAAACATGGCGAGATGCTGACGGTGTAACGAAAGAGGCAAAGCAGAGAATTATCGATCAAAGGAAATTATTTATGAAACGCTGGACTCAGGTATACTAGCCCTAGTTTTTACAAGCACTTTAAGCCGACGCTAGTTATACTATATAGCCCTTAGCTAACTAGAGCAGCTAGTCTACGCAAAGAGGCCATTAGAGTTCCAATTTAAATGGAATGATTTAATTAAAGACTACAGCCACCAGCCAGAACTCTGCAGGTACCTGCAAGAAAACCAATACCTAACACGTATGGAGTGGGCGGCTGCATGGACTTCTCACCACCGACACTACAGCACGATTACAAGTTCACCTATTGAAGGAATGCATAAGGTCTTAAAGGACTATCTTATGACTTTAACAGGTGACTTACTTCGTGTTGTTGAGAGGATCGAGCAGATGGTTAAGAGCCAATATAACAAGTACAAAAAGGAGATCGCTTCTTCTAAACACAGCACTAAATTTCAGCACAAGCTTGAGTCAATGCCCTTCCTACCTCACGGGATCCATGATGTCCTCACACCACCAGCTATCGAGCGGATTAGGCAACAGGACTTGCTGCGCCAGAAAGAGCAAAGCCAGCGTCGTGGTGGGCATCCTTGCTCAGGCCTCTTTGAGAAAACCAATGGTCTTCCATGCCGCCATACGCTGCAAGAAGTGATAGCTGCTAAATATACACTACGACTAAACTATCTCTATGATGATCACTGGCGCTATTAACGCGAGCAAGGACCTTCGGTGTTCCTATCCCCTAGGCCATACCAGTCTGTTCTAGAGCCCCCTGTAGCTCAAACAAGGGGGGCGCCGAGGAGAAATGAAGCATCCACTCGTCGAGACCCCTCAGCTTTCGAACGACCTGTGCCACCTTCTATTCCTCGCTATCAGCCTCATCTTGAACCCCAGGGTCAAACACTAGCCGAAGCTCTGCAGGAAGTCAGTACTTCAGTCACCGTTTCAGTTCCGACATCTTTACCAGGCGCGGGTCCTGTGACCACCTGTATATCAGTGTCAATTCCAGCACCTGCTCCTTTACCTTCTCTTACATCTCCTCGTTCATCCCCGCCTGTGGCTGTCGCTGTATCAGTGACCATGGCTCCGTCTCCTGTCTGGCGACCCCCAACGCTAGAAGAGTTTCTGACTGATATTGAGGGTCGACGATCTCAGCCTGTTCTATATCAGTGTAATGATATGATGTTAGCTACCAACTTTCTAGCAGAGACTGGGCAGGAGGAGGATCCTGTAGAACTTGTAGAGGCGCGGAATATGGCTCTTGCCACGCAAGGACTCTTCGCTTCTTGCACACCAACTATGGCTTGGAACTATCACTTTGGAGACATGGAAGCTTTCTATACTGAAAGATTCGCACAAGTTGATGCTCAGAACGCACCTGCTGAGCGTGAAGATATACCCACGCCGCGGCCTAAACGTGCCGCAGCAGTGGCGGCTTCCGAAGCCTGGAAAAGCCTTGGCCCACGTAAGAAACGACGGTGTCAGTAGACAATAGGTCTAGCAATATACGTGATCAAGTTCAGCCCCCTTCACACGTGCCTATGCCTAAAAGAATAGAATACTGTAATATATTTGGCGCTAGTGAAGATATAGCTAGCGTTGGGGACAAATCTCATCTTGGGGACAAATCTCATCTTGGGGACAAATCTCATCTTGGGGACAAATCTCAAAACCTTGGGGACAAATCTCAGCAGCCTTTTTGGAATTATCGTCACGAAGGACTGGAAATACACCCGCCAATGGCCGCAACGGTCTCTGCAGGCCATCGCGCGTCCCCCCGCGTCGGTTTGGCACCTGTAGAGCCACTGTTGCGGCCCTGGCCGGCAACGACAGCAAAATTTGCGAGCAAGCTACTTAACATGACACGACCACCAAATGCAGCGGCAGCCATCTAGCCACGACACAGCAACGCAAGACGCGACGACGGAGCCCAGACATCCCATTTAGCATCATAGTTACATCACGCACACACAAAGTCATCGATGGGCTCCCTGGCTAGCCCATCACCATCTGACAATGTCTGCAACGTCCCGCATCGACGAGCCCTCGAGCTGAACGGCATCATCTCTCACACGAACTACCTCACAGACACCTGGCATGCTACAATTGGCGCCACTACATACTTACAGATTACCAGACAGCCTTGTTCACTGTCGCCCCACGTGTTGAAGGAATGGTCTCCCTTCCACACACCTGACAAGGTCTGAGGAGGTTCGCATGAGAGCTCTCATACTCAGTAGGTTTGACGGCACGCACGAGCGGAGCATCGCTCCTGTGAAGCTGCGTTACGACGAAATGCTGCTGCCGCTGCGCCCGGTGGCAGGTCACACCACAAGATACGGCCACATAGGAACCTAGTGGACGGCATCATAACACTTGAAGAACATCAGAGATCGGGGAACATATTTCAAGGCAAAAGACGTCACTTCTAGAGACGAAATGTACATAGTCGTAGATAGAAGCCAGACAACGGCAGGCCTCTGGGGACTCACGTCCGCATCGCGTCGGCTGTCTGCCATGCCTGTCATCCGGGCATAGCTGTGGAGATCACGGCTGAAACCGAGTAGGACAAAATCAATCAATCAATCATGTACAACTGCGCTATGCCAAAAGAGCTGAAGCTGTGGCGCAGAGTTCTAGAAGCTTCTGCTAGGTGCTGCTCAAGCGCGCAGTTACCAGCTATTGTTAGAAGCAGACTGGTTGCGGATACTGTTGGCTTCTTGCTCAAGGTATCCCTCAGTCACCACAACCACGAACATGGACCCACCCAGCCAGGCGCTCGCGCAACGTCTGCCTGAGGGTGTGCGTGGCACATGTGTTGCTTGATCAGAGCATGGCAATGTTCCTGTCTCAACTCTGATCCACCGTATGCTTGGACGACGCTCGCGAGCAGACCAGGCTCAGAGTCAGCAGTGCTTGACTCGAGAGGAGGAGAAAGCCCTTATGAAGTTCTTGCTACTGATGTCTAGTTTCGGACAGCGCCAAGGGCTTCATATCCTCTACAGCTTTCAATGCAGACACGGTTCAGCCTTGCGAGCGGTGCACTGCGCATGCATGAAGCTACGCCTTACCCCGCCTAATTACCGTGCCCCACCACCTCGCGCACACAACCACCTCGCGCACGCGCGGCCTTGCAACTACCACAACTTTAACACCTTGTATCGCCACCACTATGAGCAATATTGAGGCTGCAATTACAGCTATTAATGCCTTAGAACCTGGCGAGCCTTTTATATATACAGAAGTTGTAAAAAGATTTAGTGTTGATCGATCTACACTCAGCTAAAGACACTGAGGTTGCCGCGCCTCGCGCGCTAAAGGCTACTAAAGTTAACTTCTCCTCTACCTACACTAAGAGTAGGCCTTAATAGCCTATATTAATCGACTTATAGAGAGAGGTCTACTACCTACTTAGTTAATAATACGTAATTTTGCGTCGCAGATCGCTAAGAGAGAGGTTAGATTACACTAGGCTAGTCGCTTTGTTCAGCGCTATCCTGATTAGCTTATCTTAAAGTGGGTAGTAGGCATAGATAACTGTCGCCACAAAGCTAATTCTAGGAGTAAGTACAGCCTCTACTTTAGCCTCTTACGCGATAAAATTAATTAGTATCACGTCGAGACGCGTTATATCTATAATATGGATAAGAAAGGCTTTATGCTTGGCGTCGTGAATCGCTTAAGAAAGATCTTTAGTAGAGCCTCGTATAAGGAGGGAAGAAGAAGGAGTACTATATAGGATAGATCTCGCGAGTGGATAACGCTACTAGCCTGTATCTGCGCTAATAGATCTTACCTCGAGCCTATCTTAATCTACTAGTTAGCCTTAGGGTCTATATAGAATACCTAGCTACAGGCCCTTAATCTAGATACACATTAGATCTGAGTGTCCTTATTACCTTCTAGCTAGACGAATAATGAGATAGGCCTCGCGTAGCTATAGCAGGTGTTTAATCGTAGTACAAGGGCGAAGGCACGCTCCTCCTATAGATTACTTATTCTTAACGGCTATAGATTTTACCTTATAACGTCTGGGACGGGGGAACCGCTCAGACGGGCGAACCGCTCACAGTGCCAAGACCCCATCAACTTTAACTATTTCT
>JAODYB010000087.1:0-15331 GCA_026262435.1 Curvularia spicifera
GGGAGTGGCGACCAAACAAGTGGCATGTTTTTACTGTCAGTAGCGATTGCGGCTTCACCGTACACGTAGCTGCGCAGCACACTTGAGCAGCCCCACAATTCGTATGTAACTTAGTGCAAAAAGTCGGCTGCAGAATAACTGATTTGATTGGTTAATCCACGATCTTCTGATGACTGGGCTTTTGGAACGCTGTCCACATAAGTAAAGCTGCAAACGCTAATAACAGTAGTGCCAGTGATTGCAGCATGCAATCGCCATAAGAGCCCGATATTAATAAGACTCTCCCCGGAAGGAGGGCTGTGCGGGGTGCGCAGTCTGATCGCCAACTTGTGCTCGCACTTCAACAAATACACATCAACACCTTTACCAAAAGAATACTTCGTAGCCTAGTACAGGTCCATCACTATGAATTCGCGAGCTTGTGATGGTAATTTGGTAACCCTCACGTGCGAAAAAATTCTACAGCTTTTAGGAGCCAACATCGTCAACCCTTTCATGCGATCCGAGGAGGAACGCCATCCATGGCAAGTCAGTGACACTCAGAAGCTTGACTTTCCACTTCTTCGAATTTGGGATGCCAACTCAGGGAGCAATCCCAATATGGATGGCCATATGCTATCAAGGTCACCTAGGTTGCCTCTCATCACAAAGCAAGATCGTAAAGACTTCCTTGCCACTCATCTCAATCATGGAATCTGGGAACCAACACCATTCATATCCTTTACAAAATCAGCCAGCGCAATTGAGAATCTCGCAAAATGGAGAAGCGCAAAACGAGGAAACCAGACACTCACTGTCATTGACCCCGCCACTCGACTTAAAAACAGTTTACCAATCCTCGATATCTCTGCTGAAATGGAGCATTATGATATCCCAGACCCTTATAATAAGGGAATGGAATACTACGTCGACCACTACGTTTGTCTATGGGAAGTTGCCGCTGAAGAAATTGTTGGTCACTACGAGTGGGAAGAGCTCGCCGATAATAAGGACTGGTTTGATGATATCATCGCGCCAGATTTCCGTAAGTTTAGGAGAGAAAAGAAATCCCAATCTACTTCTACTCGTCTATCAGCGTTCGATATGTCCACGGTTATAGAAAGTCTTTCTGGTCAGTCTTCACCCTTCTGGAGGTATGCACACAGCTAACCATCAAAGCCGCGCGTATATCCATTGACGCACACATCGACCATCTTGAAGATTCAGATAACTCTTCCGAACATCACTATCTAGATGACAACTGCACGGACTCCGATGACGATGCAGAGGAGGCGAATCAGAACGACGATATGATCAAGGCAATAGAGGATCTCTAGTAAAGGGAGGATACACGCTGGTAATTCTGCTGTCTCGGCCTTCGTAAGTCCGAACCTAATAAACGGGCAGATGAGGCAGCGGCGCAGCATCTGGGCGTGGAACATGACCTGGCCTGCACTGTCGGCCCAGTTCCACAGCCATAGCTCCTGACTAGTGGCTTGTACCATACTGCGCCGTGTGTGGGGAGCCAGCTCTCGATATTTAGTGTCCAAGTAGATGCGCACCTGTGACTTCACAACGCTCTGCTTGTGGCTCTTGCATATCGCTATACAATGTGTAGGCAAATATAAAAAATAGAAAACTAGATTCTAGCTTTTATTATCTAAGGAGTTATACACTATTCTGCTTATCCATCACGCTTCGCCGTGTAGCCCTTTTACCAAACCTAACACTATACTAAAACCATTAATCTAGCTCATCTTCATCATTTCTCTCCTTTCTCTTTAGTGTCTCTCTCGTGCTAGTACACTTCTCTACAACAATGTCATCAGGTATAGTACTAGAACGCGTTTCTAGCTATAGCTAGTAGTAATTACTAGGTATTAATATTATTGTACGGCTGCTAATAAATACTCTAAACCTAAGGCAGCTATGCCATGCGCGGCTAATAGCGCGATACTCTGCTCGTATTAGTGTAATATGCCCTAGTACTTCCTCTATCCTCCGAGTGTATAGCTAACCTGCTAGTATAGAGCTGTGCGCAGTCTAGTAGTCTGCGATAGTTTAGAGCTCTTCTTTACTATCGTAGTCTTGTTTAAATCCTAATTATCTAAGATAGCGCTAAGTAATAGCGATAGCTAAATACCGCCATACAATAATACTAGCACGTGTGGAGAGATGTTGCGAGAACTCTTTAGCTAGTACGTCGCTAAGGCACTTACTTAGCCAAGGCACGTCCTGCTAGTGCCTAGACTTGTTAATTATTGAGCGAGACTAAAGAAGGGAAGAGGCTATACTCGTAAGTATAGAACCCAGCGTAAGGCGTTCTAGTTGTCTAATAAAGAGCACCACAAGCTAAAAGTAATAGATAAGGAGTTCGCTAACTTTAGGTAGTAGGTAGTAGTAGATAATCTTAGTAGATCTTATAATGCTATAGCCTTTATAGTAGGAAGTCATAAATATAACTAGGCCATTCTTAAGAAAGATATTTTGCTAAATTCCGTGTTGCGAGTTTCGCTACTAAAGTATAAGAAGCTCTGTCTCTCTAGCAGGCTGTCCGCCTATTATATAAATAAGGAGTAGAAGCCGTTAGAGAAAGGTTTTTATTATATCAAGATAGCTCTTCACTCGCTTCTTTTTCCACGTAGTAGAATGCTAGCCATCCAAGAACTACTTTCTAAGCCAACCATGGTCCCTAATACGGTGGA
Source organism: Curvularia spicifera (assembly GCA_026262435.1). NCBI lineage: Eukaryota > Fungi > Ascomycota > Dothideomycetes > Pleosporales > Pleosporaceae > Curvularia > Curvularia spicifera. The sequence goes on from JAODYB010000087.1 coordinate 2,685, forward strand.
GGAGCTAGCGATTATAACTAGCTAGCTAATTCTCGTTACGCTTGTCTAGAAGAAAACTCTAATCTAGGGTGTTAATAGTTAGGTTATCTTTTAGCTCTCGTAAGCGTACTAGTAGAATAGTATCTACTCTACTTTCTATGTCTCTATTGGGTGGTAGTAGTAATAAATTATAGAGTTGCTTTTAAGCTAGCTCGACCTAGTCACGCATAAACTAAGGAAGCGTAGTTATAGATAGCTTAAAGTTCTTGTAAGATAGATATTCGCCGTTGTCTATCTATATAATATATCCTAAGGCAGTCGTGCTATTCTAGACTTTATAGCCGTACGAGCGGATCTTAAGTATCTAATTTATTAGAGATTGGCTTCTATATACTATAAACTAGTCTTGTATCTTATTAATTAGATTGGCTAGGAAGTCAACTAGTCTACTCTTAGCAGAACGTATCCCCTTTTGTAAAACTAGAATTTAGGCTAACTTAACGAATACTAAAAGATTAGGTGTATACGAAACTAGGTCCTAGAAGCTGCTGCTTTTAATATTAATACTAAGAATAGCGAGAAAGCTGATGATAAGGCTATTGTAGATATTTCCTTTAAGATAATAATCTAGCAACGAGATATACAACTCTAGGTATAGATTCTAATAGGATCTAGACTCTCTCTCTCTATTATCCTCCTCTTTATTAGTTTTCTAGAGGGTAGTAAATAGCTAATCTAGCGTAGTTAACTACGCATTACTAACGATATAGTAGAGGAAGGGAGTCTGTTATAGTAGTACTACGCGGGAAATAAAGTAGAGCAGCTATATCTAGACTTTCTTGTATCGCTTATACGTCCCTTCCTATAGCTTGACTAGAAGTGGCCGATGGTACTACTAACCACAAATAAAACTATTTACTTAATGCTAGTCGAACACGCTTACCTTATTAGCTAGAATGGCAGTACGAGCTTTATTAATAAGCCTGTCAAAGATATTAATAAGCGTAAGTAATTAGTGATTACTATTTTTAATAGCTATATATATTAGGAGGTGAATAAGCTGCGCGACATCCTGCAGGCGGTGGCCGTAAAGATACTAGTGCTATTAGGTTACCTTAAGCCATAGTACGAGGCCTAGAGGATATGTCCCTAGAGGCTCTATACTAAATCTTATTTTTAAAGTGTCTCTAGCCTCTTCCTATTCTATAACTGTAAACTATCTCTCTATTTAATTCTAATAGTCTTCTTCTCTACCTAGAGTAGTATTAAGCGTAGGTACGCTATCCGCAAGTTTAGCCCTAGATGTATCTTCGACTTAAAATAAGACTCGATACGCCCTCTATGTAAAGAACGCCTAGTAGCTTACTTTTACAAAATATACTATCTCGCTAGCTATAGGTCTTCCTACTCTTCTAAGTTTACGTTAGCTTCTAGAATTAACCTAGCTATACTTATGTCAGTAATGCCTTTGTATTTGTTTGAGAGCACGGTAGATAAAACAACACGGCAGACTAGTTTGAGGGTCTTGTATAGGATAGAGGAAGCTGGTGTAGAGAGGAAGCTGAGGAATACGAGGAATTAGAGTTGTTAGGATACGTAGAGAGGTCTGCTGATCGTGATTAGTCTATAGTAGTAGACGCGTTTTGGACTAGATTCGAAGCTCCTATAGAAGGACCTGGTAGGTCGCGCTACTTAGGTTATAGTGCTCGTGTAGATAGGTTTAAAGATGGCAGGGTAGAACGTAAGTGCGATGTAATTAATATACGATAAGCTTATATTTAGATAGATAGTTAACTAAAGAGTCTAGTAGGTTGTTATAGATAGAATTTATAGTAAAAGAGCGTGTATCTACTATATTAGAGAGAATATGTATAGAAGAAGATAGTATAGGAGAGCGAATGCGTTACGCGTACGCGTGTAGGTGCGCACGTGCACGTAAGATAGAGTAAAAAGGTTAGATTAAGAAAGGTTATAAGGCAGACTTATTAGTAAGGCTAAGAGGAGAATGGGAGAGATAAGAGAGGGCAAAATGAAGAGGAGAGGGGCTTCTAGCGAGGGCAACTGTTGCCCTTCTTTAAAACTCTCTCATTGGCCGCCTATACTAATATAGTAGTATGTCAACCCAAGAAATAGATTAAGACAAGAGAAATATAAAATAAGGTGCCTAGAACACGTTACTAAGTATCTCTAACTAACGCTCCTAGATTATTGTCTGCTGCTTATGTACTTAACTAGTGGTATTCTTTCACGTCAGTTATAGCAATTTGCTCAGAACCGCTCGCGCCTGGCGTGGCCCTAACTAGCAGCGCAACCCCAAGTTAGCACGGGCCATGCCCGCGAACACCAACTCCCTCCCCTATTATATCTAATAACTCACGCTATATAAGTCGCATAATCATAAAACGTAGTGCATTAAACGTGCGCGAGTCTCCTGTATCTAAGGTAGAAATTGCATCTATTTTAAATATGGTTTGGACGGTATCTGCTACTGTGAACTAGTGGGTAGATGGGCAGGGGTACAACGCGCTATCCGACCATAATTCCCTTTCGACTATAATTCCGTTTGGCATATTGTGTAGGATAAGGAGAAGGGTTTACGCCAAGCTTTAGGGGATAATGTCTATCCCTGCGGACCAAGAACACGGGCCACAAAAATGGAACAAAGGTTTGTTCTTATAGAATAAATGTCAGAATTTTTCTATATTCTAGTGGGAATTGCCTGTCCTAATATGTATAGCTAAACTGCTTGGTTGAATGGTAACAGTGCGAGATAATAAAGGTTTTCGTTGCAGCCACCATACCCCATCAGCGAGAACGCGTAGCTGTCCGCGTTGCAATTTCTATTGGTATAGCCATTGATCTTAGGTACGTAATTACCAACAGTCAAGACTTCAGGGGTCCAGCCCAGTCCGGCGCCCACATAATTGTATTCATGGCCAATACCCTGGCTATGAAGCATCTCATGCAGAAGCACACACGATGGAGGTACAACGCGATACGTCTTATCGCATGCCGCTAGATCTGAATCCTGGAACGAAATAGCGCCTATGCCAAGGTCGAAGTAGAGAGCTTTCGATCTAGCCTCTATCTTAGGCGTCGAATCCGTGCTCGTTCCGTTCTGAGCCAAAGTTTTCCAGTTAGACTCGTGAATCCAAACAGATTCACCTGTCCCGTAGTAGTTTGTGATGGCCCAAGATTCGTTGCCGAAGAAGTTGTATTTGTCCAAAGGGTAGGTATCATGTATTGACACATCATGCGGTGCATCTGGACCCATCCCATCTCGAGTCTTTAGGTGATGGAGGAGTTCGTGTCCACGCAGATTCATCCCAGAAGCCCAGGCTGGCAAGCCGGTAGATATCAAAAAGAGTGAAAACGAAGGAATCTTCATTCTGGAAAGTGTGGTTTGATGCGGAAGATACTTATGAATTAATGAGTTTCATAATAAAACAACTACAGGTCTTGGGACTCAATTAGCTTTATATGTTGTATTTGTAGACAGTGCATAGTGCATAGTGCATAACCAGTGCATAGTTTATAAGTAAATACTCTTAGGTAACGCTTAGTGTGGATTACTTGACTAGGTAAAGTTAGCGTCGACGTTTGTGGGTGACTAATGATGAGATGAAAGACAGGGTAGGATCAGCTATTGTCTCTAACCTTGTCATTAACATCTGATGCACAAATCAAAGAATAACGGTAGAATTTTTTGGGGATCGATCGTATGACTTCCCTGATGGTCAAACCAGACATTTGCCTAATTAAGTTATACCCGCTCGTGTGCCTAAATTGAATATCTCACTAATAAGTTGACCACTCCGCTGAATAGGAAATAACGAACTACTTCATACAGTGATTAGAGATTACGGCTTCACCCTTCCACGCAGCTGCGCAATGATTTTGAACATCCCCACCTTCCATACATGGCATAGCGCGAGCAGTTAGCTGCAAATCAATCAACGTGATTAGTCAATCTTTAGTCTTATGATGACGAAACTCTTAGAGTGCTGCTTGTAGGTGTGAAGCCGCAATCGCTAATCACTGTAGTAATTTCAATATTCTTGTCAGATTGTGATAGAATTCAAAGACAGGGATTCAACTGTGATGAATAATTGTGATTATTGATTGATCGTGATTATTGATTCTTCTGTTTTATCTGATCCACGCTAATCTCACTTGGTTGATCGCGGTGGATCGTGCACGCTGACTAATCACAGAATCCGGGTGCTAGGCACCCCACCCGGATTCTGCTAACCACTTGGAATATACCCATATTCTGACAATTCTAGTGCAACACGTCCAGCACGATACCTCGCGGAACCTTGTTAGCAGAGTAGTAAGTAAAGATGAGTAATTATTATATGATTATAGTAGTTAGACTGCCTACACAAAGCTATAGTCAATACAAAAGACCTTGATAGAAGAAAAATGAAAGTACACCTGCTGTTACGAGAGGAAATAGTTATATTACATGGTGTAATCTCTTCTCTAAGTGGAAGTATATTGGGTGGGAATTCTGAGTCCACTTTAGCTAAAACCACTATTTCTAAAATAGAGCTAGATTGCCTAGAGGATGTCTATAAAGAGAAATTGTGCTAGTAATAGAATAGAGATAGGGTTAGCAATGAATACTGTGTAAGGCTTGGGAAGTAAGACACGTGAAGTTTTATCTTGGTATTGTCTAGCTGTTTGACGAAGATGATCCTGCTGTTACGAACCTGAAGGAAGGAGGCACGGCGGTTAAGTTAAGGAACGTCGACGCCCAGTCGATGGGGCCGTATGTAACGCGGGGGTCAGTGTCACGTGACTCCCTCGGACCTCTATGCACGAGGAGGGGTCTTGGCAGACTCCTCGTACATAAGCCACAGAGGAAAGCTCCTCGTACATCAGCCACCGAGCAATCCTCGGACTCCTCTGACCGAGGGTTACGAGCATCACAAGTATATAGGAATAGGCATTGGGCCCTTATGGCTCGATGTGTTTAACTTAAGTTACGAGTACAAGTACAATACAAGAGTTACTTGTAGAGACGCTGTCCATATCACCCTGTTGCTTCATCCGCGAAAACTAACCTTAGAGTCTTGACACCAGAAGTCTTATATTACTTCCACTCAAGATCCACTCTTAACACCTGCTAGGAGCCATCCCTGGTAAAATTATAAGCGATTTAGGTGTTATTTCCTTACGTAGTATATATCATTAGCTATCTATTATATTCTACTACAAGTAATTCTTTTTAATCGCATCTCTCCATTTCGCTTGATCGTGTTTGAGTAGATATTCTATGGCTTGAACAATGTAATAGCCATTACTAAGTTGTCTCATGTTATGTATTCATTTATAATTGGTGAGTCTGATTAGAAAACAAAGTAGATTATATATTAGCTTTGGGTGATGACTACTATGACTAAGACTGTGCGCAAAGTGTGCACTGTTGTGACAATTATACAAAACAGAGACTTCTAAGTTTTATTTTTATAAAATAGACCTAGTCTAAACTAATGGCAAAGAAGTTCTATATATATATGGTCGGTGTTTTGTACGTAATAATTGAAGATGTATACCTAGATCTGTTCTCTCTATCTTGGCTAACATACGAATAAAAGAGGATGCCTGGGAGATGGACCGTGCGAATTGCCCAGAGCTTCTTCTTGCCATCTGGGAATATCGTGCCGCAGAAGGCCACATGCCGGATCTGCTCCACCAACCACCACCAATACTACCCACCCGATCGCACCGCAACTATCTAAACAGAGTCTATTGAGGCTATATGTGCAGCCATAGCTGTTTAGAAACCTAGAAAAAAAAGTTACATATGCTTAAATTGCTTGAGAATCTAGTATAGAATTGTCTTTGCCTTCTCTTTTAAGCTAAAAAAAAAAAGAATATCTAGCTCTGGTCGAGTTTTGGAAATTTACATTATTGATTAGTAGAGAATACATCCTCTATCAGATTCCTCTTTTAGCACGCAGTTTCAAGATCACTAAGTAATTTCGTACAAGATTAGTAAATCTATATCTATGCTAAGACTTAGCTTAGTAATAAGCTCATGCGAGGAGGTGTCAGCAAGACCTAATCTAGTTGTTGTGCCTTAATCTTCATTTTGCCGCAGACAGCGCGGGGTATAACTTGCCAATCAAGAATGGCAATATTGTATAAATCCACTAACTGCTGGTGACTCGGCCACTAGCATAAATAAGGTAGTTGTTTCTTGCTTGACCTAAGTAGCGAGTTTAGGCTAGATTTGGTGACTCGCTGTACGTGCAGCTAAATTGACATTGAAACTTAAAGCGATACACTCCCTAAGACTGTAACGAGTTATTTACTAATAAAGAGTACTTTACGTGGATAGTAGATAGCACTTAACCTTATACTTCGCTACGGATTCAATCGCTACAGAGTTGGCGAGTGATTATAGGCGTGAATATTTAGTACGAAGTAATAAATAGTTGTAAGAAATGATATATATAGAGTACGTGGTGTCCCCCGAAATAGACTATTAAACCTCACTTCGCTCTTCTCCAACTGGTATGCATAACTCTAGTGAGTATCATGGGAATTCTAGGCCTACATAATGTTCACAGAATTAGTAAAGTATGTCAAAGGTGTGGGTCGCCTTTATTGAACCAATGTCTTACTTCCAGCCTAGTATTGATCAAAGTCTGCATACTGCGTCTTGAGACTGGTCTCAAACAATAGTGCCTGTATCTTTTAATGGATCTGAGCTTCCTGATAGGTATAGACAGCAATGCTGAGCAAGCTGAAGCTGTGAAGTAGGGTCTGGTGGCCTGACGATCTTCTGGTCCCCCATGAGAAGCGATACTTTACGCACAGTCCATACAACTACACTAGAGTTTACTAATCTTTGAAGAATGCTAATTTCCGCTGTTCCTAATGCGGAATGACTTACCTTTTACATGTTAATGCGTATTCGCACAACATTACTATACTGTAGGTGGTCAGTGCGTGTAATAGTTTAGTTAATGCAACACCCTAATAAATCTGTCCGCCTACTAAAAATAAGGCTATAGATCACCACATAAAAGCTATTATCGCGAGAAATTTTAGTAGAGTAGTCTAGATAGTCTAAATAATATTACTATCTACTTAAATTTCTTTAGTAGTCTAATATTGCGGCCGCGCGTGGTAGTTTTAGTAGGAGGCTTAGTAGTCGACTTAGTGCTAATACTACTACTTTGCTTACCTACAACACTACAACGTGTTACTAGATTTTAATTTTAAGACTATAAAGCTTTTCTTTTACGCTTATTCTACTTATCCTAAAGTTTTTGTGTAGTTATAGTAGCGCGATTACGAGCTTTTTTAGCGCGCGTAGTAGCAAGTTCTTTTACCCGCGCTTCTACTACTCTCTTTCTTAATATTCTAGTATCCTCCCGCGTAACTCTTACTTTTACTTTTAATCTTTTTTATAGAGCTATATTAGTAGCTTTCACCTATTGTCTCTCTTCTTTTTAGCGTTTTTCTAGCTCTTCTTAGTGTTTTCTTTAACGTTCTTAAGCCCTTGCCTCCTAAACTAAAGAAGAACTCTACACTATAGCTAGACTCTAATACTCTTTATACTGCTATAGTTCTAGAATCTAATTGTGCTTTTTGGCGCGTTTTTTAGTAGTAATTCTACTGCGTAATTACTAGTTTTTATAGTAGAGAAGCTTATTATTAATCTAGAGTGAATGCATGGCCTGCTTTACCTGAGACACCTAAACTTTAGAACTACTAGTTATTGTAACGTCTACTAAATAAGAGAGCTGTCTCTAGCTATCCCTATTACCATTGTCTCTAACTTCTGTATCTATATTATGTCGTAGTGTTAAGCTTTTAAGGTGTTAGAGTACGACTTTAGCATTTTATAGATAGATAGTAGTAATAGCAAATCTGCGTAGTATCCTATTAGGGGTAAAGAAGTATGTAAAAGTAGCCTAAAATAGGCGTAAAAAGTTACTTTTTTACACGTTAGACAGACCTTAACTCCGCTAGATTAAGTTACTAAGTTCGTTTAAGTAGGTAGAGGACAGAGACTTAAATATCCCTACGTTAAGCGGTTAGAGTTAGTAAGAGGAGTGAGGTGGTAGTACTATAAGTAGTATCTAATAAGAGTCGTAGTAGTTAATAAAAGATAGGGTAACATAACTACTATAACTATTAAGTAGAAGTAACTAATAATCCCGTTTTACTTTGTCTTTAGTTTAGCTATTAAACACCCGCTTAAGCTAAGATAATCTGAGCTCGTCGTTACTCTAGTCTAAATTACTAGTAGCAAATTTTAGCTAGTAGATGTTAGGTTGTAGGTGTTTTACCTAGCGATTATGAAGACTACTCCTGCCCTTAAAGATAATTAGAGGGTCTATCTAGCTTCTATCCGCATAGATATAGTCTATAGTTATTATCTACTCTCTACTACTATCTTAGAGAGCTGCTGTAACTTTCTTTTCGTCCTAGAGTCGCTTTAAGAATATCCTTTTTAACCTAGAAGTTACCCTAAGAAGGAATCCCTTCTTATCTATATTATATATATTATATAGCTAGATATTATATTTCTTAACTTTCTCGTAAAGTAGACGAAGGTAGTTACAGTAGGCTTTAATATTTTTAGCTTTGTAATAGTCACGATCGATTCTAGTAGAGATTTTGTATATAATCTTCTCTCTATTCTGTGTTAGAAATCTTGTAACCTAGCTGTCTAATGGCTTCTATGGTGCTATAGTAGCTATATATTTCTTAATTATTGATCTTGTAGGTAAAATAGCACGCTCTAATAGCTTTTCTATATACTTAATAACCTTAGCTTCTTATTATAGGTGGAGTAATCGTCGTCGTTCTGTAGTAGCTGTACGCGAACGCGTCTAGTAGTAGTGTCTGCGCGTTAAAGTCGACGCAGTAATACTATAATTTTTTATAACTATATAGTATAATAATTCATCTTTTAGACCTTATAAATTAATTACTATAATCGCTTTTTAGATAGCTGTTATAGTAGTGGAGTTATCGCGTGTTGAAAATGGTGGGTTGATTACTTGGCGATGCAGGGGGTGTTGCATTGACTGAACTGTTGCACGCACTGACTATCTATAGTACCTATTAGAGGCTGCGAAGGTGAGGTATGGATTACCTATTATAGGCACTGTCCAGCCTTATGACTGAATTCTTAGTAATATCTATTGCTAAGGACTATTATTCGCAACGTTATTCTTTTGCTCGAAGTATTGGAGATGTGATAAATGCTTGGGAAGCTTTGTATCTGCTAATGCAAGCCAGGGTTGCCTTCGTATTGCTGATTGAAAGTATAGTAAATCGTGCTGACATAGATTTAGCAAGTCGTGGCTTTAGTAGAGCTGGACAAGGGTGGCTTCAGTTGTCAGGAGCGGACTCTACAGAAAAGTATCGAAAAAACTATAAAGTATCGTTTGCTCTATGATTAAATACCTCTCCACCACATCTAAAACCACCAAGCTTCTCTACCATCTTCACAAACATGAGGTTCTCACTCGCAATTATCTCTTTCGCAACCTTAGCAGCAGCTGGAGTTATCTCTAGTCCAAGAGCTCCAGTCGAGGGCCCTGTCTCCATCGAGTATTGCAAGGAGAAAAGCTACGTTGATTGCGAGACTCACTAATCTTTCTTAGGAGATTGTGGTATGTATATCTCTAAATTGACGTTCTTAGTTGGGAGATAGTTCTTCCATACCTCATATCTATGTCGTCAAGATGCTAACTATGCCTGGTATCACAGTAAGCCTTTCAGCAGATTTCAATGACCGCATTCAATCTGTAGTTGTTCCAGCTAATACTATTTGCGTTTTCTAGGAGTAAGCGCCAACGTCTCCACAATCGATTCTGAAGTGTCGTTATCTAAGTGCCTAATCGCTATAATAGGAACTATTCGTGCCAGAAGGGTCATACAGGCACTTTTTAGAGCCAAGCAAAGGCTGATATGAAGGACTAGAACAAAAAGATCAGCTCTTACCGTTGCTACGCCGGAACTAAGTGGTGTGGGGACGGACTCTAAGTCAAGGTGCAATTTCTGAAGGCACGCAGGGACAATTCGTAATTGCGAAGGGATGTAAGCCGAGTTAAAGGGGGCTATTTCCGTGGGGAAGAAGAGTTGTCAAGAATTAGGTAGAAATAAGTTAACAAATTCAATATTTGTTCTTACTACAGACGTCTTCTGAGCTATAACTTGAACGTTATTTCTATAGTTATAGTTGACATTAGACTTAGCGTTGTCTCACTGTATAACATGATGCAATGGAGTTAGTTTTATTACAATTCACTTTGAAACTAGTGGCTAGTTATAGATATCTTTAGTTATTTATATGGAAAAATTAGTAGTTATAAGTTTTTTTAAACTTGAAATATAATAATCAATATAATTAGAGTCATACATATAGCGTACATCTATCAAGTATATTTAATTAATTTAGACTATACTTTCTTACTAGTTACTTGACTTTATAAGATTGATACTTATTAACTTAGTCAATTAAGTAGATTAGAATTTATTAACCTATCACATTCAGACAAGTACTATTTCCAACCAATCGTTCGAGCCCTGCGCATACTCACCCATCATGGTACCCATAATATACGCATCGCTGGTGAGCCTGTATGCGCATTTGTTCCCGTGCTTACTTGGGTCAGCATTTCTCAAGACGAGTAGAGTAAGAACACCATTGAAGATAGCAACAGTGTCACCAACCAGTACGCAATCAAGAACAAGACCAAGACGCTGCTCGCCCTCGACTTCCACAACGCAAAAGCATTGGCCAGTAACATTTTCCATGATCTTTTGCAAGAAGTCGCGGTCACCTTCTAGCATTGCACCGAACGTAACTTTGTGGTCCGCATGACCTTTGATTTCTTGGTAGTTCATTATACGCAATTAAACGGTCATCCAAAGGCGTAGGTCGTCGAAGATTGTAGTGGCCGTAGCGTCATCCGGATCAGCAGAACTCACATTCTTATCTTGCATTGTCGCTAAGTGAAAGATATCTATCATGATATCTAGCAATTCTTTATCGAAAGTCTCGTTGAGCTGATCGTACACTTCTAGCATGGTCTCGAAGAAGTCTTAAATTCTTCCTACACTAGTGCTTAGGCTAATGCTAGAGTTATAAGGTACAAACGCGGAGGTTTTGCATAGTATGTTCGCGAGCGTCTACCTACTGAACATTAGTTGATTATCGCTAATAAGGTGTAAAGGGCTATTATTGTTCCCTACAGTGCTACTGGCTTGGAATCTTTTGTTTAGGTCTATACTTTTAACGAGAGTATCTACAGTAGACATAGATAGATCCTAATATGAATTTAGTACAAAGAATAAGGATAGTTTTGATCGAGCATTAACTTACTAGTACCTAGCTTGGAACTTGCGCGCTGATTAGCATCGTACCTGACAATCGCAATACTTTGGCTAGGTGCCCCTTCTCGATCAGCCTCTTTGTAAACTTTTGGTACACTAGTGAGTACGTATCCTCTAGCTAATAGCTGACAAGATCTATGAACTTATTAGCGTCCGACACGAGACTAAGTAATGCGTAAATCTTGTCACGTGGATCTGTAGAATTAAACGACAATGCTACGTCAAGTTTGTTAATTAAATAATTAGGTAATTGCTTACTCCTATAAATATCCCGCCGCGTGAAGACTCTTTGCTGTATTATCTAAAATAGACCCCGCCAGCCGAGCAGCGCACCATGAGTTAGCTGCTCATCCTCTCTATGTCTGAGATAGTGCCTATTAAGAAGCCTACTTTTGCTTTTGACTGCGTTCATGACGACGAGCATGATATCGCCCTTAAATTAATGACGCTTGGTGAGATAATAGCGCAGATTTGAACCTAGTGTATATTCCTGTAAGATCTAGATTTAACGAAAGTAGGGAGATGCGAAGAAGCGTCTCCACGCGCCCTATATTGCGTCGTCCTTAGATGGTAAGCTATAATCCTTAAGATATATACTAGTGGACATTAGAGGTACTAGACGTGGCACAAATCTAACTACTAGCTATCTACTGTCTAGATCTGCTTCGATGTCCTCTTTATCATCCTCTAAAACTACTTGTTCTAGAATAATTCCTACTTTAATGACTTCTGTGCATTTTGCATTGTAAGGGTGTAGATAGTGCGAGGCTAGAGTACCTACTAGAGTAGACGATAATAGATTGGTTACTATAGTAGTTACTAAGAGAAGAGAAAGATATAAGAGGAGTGTTGCATTCTGTCTATAGGTAAAAGTTAAAGAGTAGATGGTTCGTCCTTTCGTGAGGTTATTATCCTCACTCTCTCTACTAGAGGAACTATATATACTATCTAAGACCTAAGCACGTAGCTAGGTAGGTGACTAGTTAGGTGACGTGCGTCTCCTAACTAGTTACACTATACACTAGCACAATATACATAGTTGCTAGATAAATATTAATATGTGATATATAGCCCTATAGAATTCGAAAAAGGCTTAGACTTTTAACAATAACTAATACGGTATCCTACACGTTAGTCGTCTTTGCACAAATATACTGTGCCAGTGTACAGTGTGACTAGTCAGGTGACGCATGTCATCTGACCAGTCACCTGCCTGGTCACGTGCTTGAGTCTGATAGTATATGTAGTTCTTCTAGTAGATAGAGAGAGAACAACAACCTCACGACAGGACGAAC
>JAODYB010000088.1:434-14877 GCA_026262435.1 Curvularia spicifera
TCAACAGAGCGTGAGAAAGCGCCGTGGGTCTTCTGCCAATTCACTTACTGAGCAGATTGCGCAGTTGAGTAAGGGGGCTTAGCAAATGGCACATAAAATAACGCTTATGATGGAAGAAATAAGTACACTTCGAGCAGCTCTAGACGAATCAAATAAGCGTAAGAGCCGCAAGCGGCGATACGTACGGATAGAAGAGACTCTTACTGTAGGCGAGGTACAAGAAGTATTAGCTGAACAGGCGGGTAGCAGTCGTGGCGATGGTGAGAGCGCGTCGAAGAGGGTGCGAGGAGAGAGGCGGTGCGGACGTTGTAAGCAGACTGGACATAACGCTCGTACCTGCGCAGTTGAAATAGATAGTGCAAGTGATAGTGGTGATTCTAATAATTAATTTAGTATACTGCGATAGTTTATTGACTGTGATAAGAATGCGTGATAACGCCTCGAAGTCGACGCGCTGGTGTAAAGCGGCGCGCTCGCTTGGGTGGCGCGCTCGCTTGTGAACCACGTTAATAAGATTAAGAATTATATAATTACTTAGAATAGACTAGTTAAGTAGTAGTGTAGGGGTGTAGATAGTACGAGGCCACAGTACCTATTTAAGTGGACGATAGTAGACTAGCCACTATAGCAGTTACTAAGAGAGATTGTAATAGCATAGGCAAGACTAGGGTGGTAAATAGGTCTCCTCATCGGGAACTCAGAATCTTAATAACTTTCTAAATTCTAGCCTAATATAGACAAACAGTAGCTTAAAATATAGCTCTCTATTAGATCTTTATTTCTCTAATATATAGTTTTACTCTAACTTGAATATTTTAAAAATTATTTAAGAACCCGTTACGCTAAGAGTTAGGTCTCCACATTTTACTCCGATCTTGAATATCTTTCTAACTAGAAGAGCTAGAAGAATACTTTCTACTAGAGAAAGAAAGATGTATATTAAAGCTACTTTTTACTAGTAGAAAGTATTCTTCTAGCTCTTCTAGTTAGAAAGATATCTTAGATTGTAAGATCCCGATGTGGAGACCCATTTGCCAGCCTAGTCTCCCACCACTCGTGGTCAGTATTAAGGGAGGTGATCCTCTTGACCTGTTACTTGTAACAATAGGTCTAACTTAGATCTAGTTTGGCTTAATCCTAGATCTATTAGCTAAATGGCTACTAGGTTAGTTTGATAGTGTGCCGTTATAATAGGCAGAGAGGCCCAACTAACAAGTATACATTTACTTATTATATAGAAGAAGAAAGATAAAGAAGATAAGAGAAACTACGTATAAGATCTTCTTATACTTCTTCTTACTTCGTCACGTGTCTGTATAAAGGAAGAATCACGTGTTTTAAGTTATATGACTCTCTAGTAGACTACTTAGGCGCAGCCCTTATCTTTATTATATTAGAGAGTGTCTATAGCGTTCTGTTACGTAGGGTGTCCCGCTATCTAGGGACGGACGTTATATATGTCTCTTAACGTCAATGAGTTAACGAGAGGTGTAGGCTACCATTTTCTACTCCCTGATCTAATGATACTGAGAATATCTCTTTTCCACCTTCACAGACCCTAATTCACTCCTCGTGAGACGGCTCAGCGCATATTCTACATACAAGTCGTTCTTGGCACGGAGAAAAGAAAAACGCTGCCTGTTCTGTTGCCTCAAATAACAAACGCTAGAAGGTACCCACTCAGCATTCACCCATTCTGATTACCTTGCCGAATCAAAACAGCCCGCCGTAAGGACAAACTGCTTTTAAAAACCGACAACCTTCTTCATAGCTGGCCTGCATAACAGATCCAATCAACAACTTCTGTGAATACCTATTAATTTGTACAACATCATTGACCGACTAAACTCCATTTAATTTCAAATATACGGTAGTGACTGTCTAAGTACTAAGGAAATCCAAACACAAGTTGACGACTGCCCAAACGCCCAAGTTCAGTGACTAAGGAGCCCACTGAATACCACCTGTCACCAGTAGTTGTTGTAATGTGACAGTGGTCCTGCGCTTTTCCCTCAATCCTCGGTCTGAAATTCAGTTCCCTTTCCATTCTACCCTAGGCAAGCAGAGGGCGTGCGGCCTTGGCTCCGACGGCCAGGGAGCGCTTGTACTTCCTCCATTCTTTGTGGAGAGCCTTCATCCCAGGGTGAACATCAACAATGTCGCGCTTGTCAAGGCTGACTTCACCGTCGCAGTCCTCCTCGCAGCACTACCCAACAGGTTAGCAAGATATTTAGAGCCTCAGTGGGCCATGGCACGTACGTTTTCAGGAACATCCGGGCAGATCTGCAGATTCTGTGAGCACTATGTTCTCAACAAACTGTTTGGATTCGACTTACACAGCCGTGACTCTTGACAGAGAGGCAGCAGACCAAAGGAGTGTTCCTGTTGCAGAATGCCGCATTGACGGCGGGCGTCATGAGAGCGATGGTAGCGATGATGGTGGAGGGCTTCATGTTGAAAAGTTGGTGGGATAGTCTTTCGAAGACGGTTGTTGTTTTGGTTAGTTAGTTAGTTGGTTGTGCTGTGGACGAAGTGAGTGCTTTGAGAAGGGGTGCTGTGAGAGGCTTTATATATGCTTCCCTTTGGCTGTTGTGCTCTGTTGTCTGAGACTAAGTGAAGACACCGTTGTGTTCAGCATAGCTATGGTCCGGTTTACCTTAGCTAGCCGATAGCCTACCGGCTAAAGCTAGGGCCTCGCATATACGGTACAAAACGGAAGAGCAAAGACGGAAAAGTAGGAGAGAGGATAATCAGGCTAGGAAGCAAGGGGTCAGTCAGATACGCAGAGCATTCCGGAAATTCTGCGAGAGGACGTTTATTCCGGTTAGACCACTAATTCAGTTGCATGTGTCCAGTAGAATTTCCACAATTTTCCGGACGGTAAATTGTTTCTGTATATCTCGGTATCTCAGAAGAATTCCTTGCCATTCCGTTCAATACAGCGAAATTATATTGATCTCCCAGACTTGGAGGTGTATTCAAAATGTAAAAGAGTTGCATATATGTTAAAGAAGTTGGGCAATGCTATTGTCAATCGTGGGCAAACGACCACGTTTTAAAATGGGTTGTTCTTTGTTGTATGCCTTCTGAGAATTTCAATCAGACCAGAGTGGCTTTCTCTGCAATATCACTCTTCATAGTGAAAGGGTGTAATGAATGAGAGGCCACCATATCTACTGGACTGGACGGTATCTATATAGTCACTGTAGTGAGCACTTAGTAGGGAGGGAGATGTATGCTGAAAGTTGTGTTCTAGTGGTTGACATAGAAACTTAAGATCACTCAGTGGTTTCTTTCTTTTGCCTACCTTCCTCCTCTATCTCAGACAAGACCTCATATACTATATACTACTGAGCACGTGACGCCGTCAGGTGATATAAGTCACATGACTATATCTCCCCCCGACGATACACTCTGTGCACTGGGCACAATTGGCTCTATCCAAAACTTCTCATTTCACCAGATCTCAGAATCTCAACTTTACAAAAGCATATGCTGGAGGAATTCTCTCCAGACAATTAATTTAGCACACTAGTCAAGGTTCCATTGTCTCCGAGGGACTGCTAGGCTACCATTGTACCGGCTGCGGGTGTATTCCAAGAGGGTTTCGAATTTTCTGCAAGTGTGCACCTGGGCAGAATCCACATACAATTGATCTAGAACTGGCGAATATCTCGCTGGTGTAATGGTGCCACTGGCGGTGCATTGCAGCGTCTGCCGTATCTGCTCAATACAATGTGCTGTCCAAATTAGTAGTGCATAGGACATATTTTAGACTGCGCTCACCATTATGCTCGATGCCCCCGTAATGATGTTCAGGGTAATACTCTGGGCTGAGTTGTTTTCTTAGCATATCCTAGGTTATTCGTATTAGTACTTAGTAAGTTACTGTCCTGCTCTAAGACTCACAAGACAATGGAGAGTATGGAACACGTCAAATCTGCGCAGCCTTTAGCATGATTCAGTATATGCAAGCCATCTAATTTACCCCCCTGTATAACCTCCTTTGATATGGTCTCGATATTGCGCACGTCCAACGCCCCAGAGACTCTTGGCTTCGTCTTCAGAGATCGACCAGTAACGGGTATCCGTGATCAGTTTCCAGTTGTAATCGATTTCGGGGCTTGGTGTTCCAACATATATCGGGTTTTGGGGGTCTAGGAGGAGTACTTCTGTACCATTGTCGAGGAAGGCCACATTACCGTCGAATCTTCTTTCATAGAGCTCAAAAATCTTCGACGGAACTAGATGAAACTATGAGTTAAATTCCCTGGGTGCTTTGTTGTGTTAGGAACATACAAACTTGTTCAGTTATGAAGCCGTGCTCGAATGTTCCCAGCTGACCTTCGCTAGCTGTCTGGCATGTATAGCAGTGCACAGCGAAAGCATAGGCGACACCAACTGCCGAGCCAGAGATGCATGTCATAAGTAGGGAAAGTATTGCGAGCCAGGGCCTGTCGAGCTCCCACCAGGTGGCTTTTTGTTTCTTGGGGAACGCCTCATTATCCTCGTTATTTGCGACTAGGTTGGAGCTCATTCTCGAAACTTGAGAGCGATGATGGCTGTGTAGAGTTGTGGAGTCATGGAGAGAGGCAGAATACAGACTGGATGAAGGACGGCCAGCACCAGCCGCCGATAAGAGTGAAGCCAACTTCCGATGCGTCTAGACCGCGTCCGTGGATAACATTGCTAGACTAAATTCCGGAAGCAAAGTGAACTCCGTATGTAGGGAAATCCCAGTAACCTTTGGCATCCTACCCTGGTCTCAGGGTCCGGGCGAGATTAGATCTCGAGCAGACTGGGACACGTGTAGTGACTAGGTCCGGAACAATCTTAATAAGCTTTGGCCTACAACTACACCATTGGAGTCTTACGTCCAGGGCACTAGTTGCTGACTGTCATCTATGTACATACATGCCTGTTCGATGTCGATCTTCGCTTACAATATTTTTTTAGCTGTCATGACGGCGACTACACAAGCGAGGACATGTCAGCAAACTAATATGTTTACGGCCTCGCTGAAGCAGAATAGGTAGTCCCGCTTCGCGCATCGTAACGTCGGGAGTGATCGACAAGGTAAACCTTCCAACCAAGTGCCGGAGGTCGCGTCACTTCCCATGTACATCATTTAGTAAGCAGTGTCGAGCGAATCGCAAAGGGACAGGATTCGCATTGTGTTTCAGCCGACTTTGTATTCCGCCGTAGCAGATACCTATTTCATGATGCAATCACATCCGATGCGTGATCAGGCAAACAAATTGCACTAAAGACATTTTTCCGGTCGGCGACTTTTCTACAAATACGATGCACCGGTTACAAGTTACTCAGCCGGACAGGTGATAGGGCTGCGAGACTCAAAGCAATTGGAAAGCAGGAGATTTGAGCAAGCAAGAAACAACGGAGAATTTGGAATACGTATATTGGGATAGATAAGACATCCGGAAAAAGACCAATTTGGCTGTTTGTTGCGCCATATACACTGTGCCTGCCTTGGCAAGCCATGTATAATGATACGTGCATTAGATATGACTCGCCTTGAATATTTCAAGCACTGCCTGGCCAAGTTTGGACCACTTGGAGTGATCTATCCTCATTCTACCTGAACCATCATGGTTTTGTCTGTAATCAACGGATGGAGGCTGATGTATGAGTATGTGAAAATTGAAGTAGTATCAGTTACCTAGCTGGCCTTTGGGTATGTGCAGGCATTATAGTGGGGGTCTGAGAAGCTAGCTGAGAAGCCGTTACGGCTCCCAGCTTCCCCACTATACTAGTCATTCCACAGGACCATAGTCCAATGAACACGTGAAATATGCATGGTCAAACCCTGGTCAACATGCACAAACATGCCAGCCATATCCCTCACTCGCGTCATATAAGCTACACTCGCGGAAAGCTTGTTATCTCTTAATCTTTCTAGGCTCCGGGTGTTTTCTTTTGTTCCGAAAGTCTCTTTCAATCTCCGGCTCACCTACATGAACAACATCCTTGTATCAAGGAATGACCCGCTTTATGCATCGTATACCCATTCCCATTACCAACAATGGAGATCTCGAATGCAAGTCCATGCGCGTTTTTCAATCTCTGTTTTGGGTATCACCGTTCAATCTCTCCAGCATTTCCAAATATGAAGCACAACTACAATGTTGTCCCGCAGGCCGACTCGTCAGAACACATACCTCAACGAATACCGCAATTTAGATCCACATCAAAAACAGTCTTGTTCGTCAGAGTTCTGGTTGTTTCGACTTTGCTGCTCGTGGGAGTTGCCATTGGTGCCACCACGTCTTCCAAGGCCTTTGCGTTGCGAGGTTGCGCAAAAGCTTCCGTTTCTCCATTCGGAACCTATCAGACGGGATTTAATACAGAGCTCTTATGTTTGTATCTACGCATTTCTGAATTTTCATCATCCTAACTACGTAGGCAGTACCGACTAGTAAAATCTCGCTCGAAGTTCTCAAGTTCAGCGGTAATCCATTCTTCCTGCCCAACGGGACGGAAGTCATTCAACTCGATCCGCGAGCACAAGTCTACACGGGTAGCCCATCTAGTGAGATAGATGAGGCATGGGACGAGCTTCTGTATGGCAGATATTTCAACATCTCAGAGGCCGAAGCACAGAAACTTTGGGGAGACAAGTACAATGATTATCGTGATCCGCATACAGGCGGCTTCATGGGAGGGTATGAAATGGCTCCCTAAGCAGTGAGTCGGCATGAACTAATAACGCTAAAGATTCGATGTATTCCATGGTTTGCATTGCCTGGTAAGGATACATGCGTCCCCTTTACGTGAGAGAAATCCAGCGCTGATGATAACACAGAACCAAATACGAAGAGCCCTTAGTCCTGACTACTATCCGCGAACGTTTCTACATGGACAAGAACATGATTGTATGTGCAATCTGTGATTTTGGCAGGATTTCTTTTCTTAATACTAAGACATCATAGGGCATTGTATTAACCATATCAGACAACTTTTGCAGTGCTCTAGTGTTGCCAGCATCATACCGTCACTTTATCGGCCAGCGATCGGTAAACAGTATTCAGATGCAGGCCAGCCGCACGTTTGTCGTAACTGGGATAGAATACAAACGTATACACGCCAGCGTTACGATAGTAGCGAAGATAGCTCTGAGATCATGCGGACAGGTAGCAGTAAGAAAGCTTTGAATAGAATCAAGTAGAGGCAGAGAGTTTATAAGATCTACTTTTAAGGTCTAGCATATGGAATATCGTCCTAACTCTTCGTTGTCTTATTTAGTGGGCACTTAATATTAGCCTCGTATTGCTGTAGAAAGGTAGGAAATGGGGCCGGGGAAGGCAGAGGGATTTTTCTCTAGCCATTTGCAAATCGAAGATAAAAGGCAGAGCGTAAAGCGCAAAGAAAAGGACACCAAACCAAGAAAGAGTCAGAAGGTAAGGATTGAACCTTCTGTTAGGAGCTGAATGCCTGTAACTACCTCTCTACCGATTGGTCTCTTGTATCCTAGCCATTACTCCCTGAGCATAGCCCCTTATGCCTTCGAGGGTTTTAAGGGTCCTAACAGGGTTGATATTTTCCGATTCTACAAAAAGAGGGGTAGATTTAGGTCTTACATAAACTAAGTTTATCCCGGTCTTACCTACCCCTGTCTATATGCAAGTTCAAAAGTAAAAAATCCATATCTAAACTTTAAGTGAGATACATATGGCACTAAGCAAGTATCAGGTGTAGAGGATGCACATCAACTCCGAACGGCTAGCATCAGGTCCCGAAACTAAGCATCAAGTCTACATGATAAGCATTGGTTTTGTATGATAAGCGTCAGCTAGGTCTAGCAGATAAGCAAAGAAAAGCTAGTAGTCCGTTAAGTACGAGTCATGGTCCCTGGCCTTAGACAGGGCACAGACGAATAGGACCGCTTATGATCCTTCCTCCTTGTCAGCTACAATAATGTCTCAATGTGCCATCCCTTTTACGGCACGTTCAGCTTCGCTTATTTGGATTGGATAATTCTACTAGTAGAAGCACCAACAAACTTCTGGAGCGGCTGTGAAATACGAGGGATTGAATCGGACCTTCAATCTCCAACTCGATGTAAGTGTGCTACGAACTAGTCCAATCCAGTCGAAGCCGATCATCCCTCAAGTTCTAAATACAATTAACTCTAGGAACTTTGCGGAGGGCGTAGCGCATTGATACCATGATGGTCACGATATCAATCTGAATCTAACTCCAAATTGGTGAAACCAAATAGAGCTTGAGCTCTCTAGAAAGTTCATATATAAATCTGGTCATGTTCTTCTTCATACGCATCAGATACTATCTTCTGCCATACATCTTTGCGGAATGGATTTCAATTACCAACATCCTCAGAACTATGCTACGTCCAGTCTAATACAGACTAGCGAGGTTATATATAAGAGACGGCCTGGTGCGTGCGAGAACTGCAGGCTAAAGAAAACTAAATGTACGTAACTTGGTTTCAGAAAGACGCAGAATGTGTAATGGTGATAGATGTACGTGGCCTGATGCATAATAGGTGACGGTGGATATCCGGAATGCCAAAAATGCCAGGTGGGTTGTCCATGTCAGCGTGCAGTCAATTTACTAAAATCTTACAATGCTCATAGGTAAACGGACTGTTGTGTCGTTATTTGCCTTCACGGAAGCGTGGAAGGCTTCCTGGGAATTCTCGAGCCTCAACTAGCGGAGCATGTGACACCAATCCGGTGGCTTGTCAGGCAGAAAGCTATTGTGAACCCCCAACGCTGTCATACGCAACCACAGACTTCGACTCATCACCTCAAAGTTCCGAAGTCTCACATGAAGCAGTAACAACGCCCAACGATCCCGATAGGCAGCTGGATCACTGGTCGACCGACTTCTGGAATGACTTGCCATGCCAAGGCTTCACATCTTTAGACACGCCGAGTGCCATGACGCACGCGTCAGAAGGGTCCATGCTATTCGACCTCACCCTTCAACTAAGTCCTGTAGGTCATGTGACCATTAAAAACTTCCCAAAGCCATATGCTAATGTTTATTAGGAAATTGTCGCCTGTATTAGAGAAGATGCAGCCCTTGGGTCTATAGATACAAATGCTATCAATGGACTCTGGGATTCAGAAGCTTCGCCACCCGTAAAGAGGCCCCCATTAATAGTTCTCGATACCACAAAAGTCTTGGTTGCCCAGATGCAGTCGCATACCGTTAGTAGTGAAGAAATACAAGCAGTCCTTGTAGATTTGCTGAATCACGTGGATGCTCGGGGTTACAACAAGAAACGAACTACATGCCCGGATGCAACCACTAAGTTCCTGAAAGATGTAACACAGGGTAAGAACATACCCAATCCCGTGATGAATATCAAAATCCTAATTCTCCGTCTAGCAGCAATCGCTAATCACAACTTGTAAATACGACTCATCTAACATGCAATCACTTACTTACTCCTGCTATAGAGGTCAGGGACTCGTCGAAGAAGCAGATTTTGTGGAATGTTTCGATGAAATCACCCTCCGCGGCGTATGTGATCCCACTAAGTCTTGCCTGGTCCACTCCTTGATAGCTTTGGCTTTCACTGGGCAATTCGCGCCGCCAAGCATCTCCAATCGGGCTGATCACAGTCTTGCGGTTCTGCATTACGACAAAGCCATAGCCGAAGCAAATGAATGGCGCCGCACCGGAAGCTCCATTTTTATGTTCAAGGTTCGTTGTGTGTCAATGGTACTCTTGCTCCTTCAACTAACAAACAGCACTAGGCTCTTGTGATCATGGTAAAAAGCCAACAGACAATGATTCGAGAGAAAAATACTTACATATAACTCTTCCAGGTCGAGGCTTCGCGATATATCGATCCCAGTGACACCGATTTACTACTGCAGGATGCTGTGGCTATTTCCCAGCGTCTAAACCTCGAGTCTCCAGAATCGTGCGGAACGGCAACGTCTTGTAATTCAGAGAAAAAAAGCTGTCAAGTTTCTTTTTGGCATTTATATGCTTTGGAGAAACCTTACCGCTGGAGGCTCGGGCAAGTATCGGTTCGTAGGCGACGAACTCCCAAAAAATGCCTTCGTAGTGTTGACGGATATGATTGCAGTTTTTAAACGACGACTTCATCCACCACCGGCCTCAGTTTACAGCATGCGACTCCGAAATGAGAGATGACACTAGAATCGCGCTGCGGTTTGCAATGGTTGTATCAACCATGTCTTCAGATCTTTACAGTCGAGAAGCAGCATCACTGAATGGCCCAGAGCTGGCTAGAGCTCTTGAGAGATCAAAAGCACTCATTAACGATTGGTATGCAGATGCAATGCACGCATTCTCAACGACTACGCTACCAGGACGTCAAGCCGTGCATCTTCAATACTATGAGCTCTTGCTTAGCATGCATCGCCGAATGCTTCAGAGTGACACGTGTCAGAGTATATATGAGGGTAGCATCAGGGCCGTGGCCACAGCTGCGCTTCGAGTACTCGAGGAGCTTGCGGTCGATGTGGACCCATCACAGGCGGCTATGGACAGGTTAGACTCAGCCGAAACCAACACGAACTTAAGTCTGGTTAAAGTGACTAACTTGCGATCGTAGGGTTGTTCTGGGCGCTGTTATATCCGCCTTCTGTATCGTCTCGATATCGGCCCACCTTTTCTCAGATGGCATCGCCGTTCTACACCGTATGGGGTCCGCACTAGGGTTCTTGGCACGAGTTTCGACTTCCTCACCCTTTCCACTAGACAAGTTGGATCATGTATTTCGGTTAGCGGAGGAACGAATACAGCAGCAGAGGGGTTGCGCTGGAGTGCCAGTTGTTAAGTAATCTATGCGGTCTTTCAATAGCACGCAAGTCTTGCTTGTTGCCAAAATCATGCGATCAACACCAAGATGGTGCTCAGAGTTGATGAAATACTCGCGACACCTGTCCTTTGCACATACTCATAGAGAGGGAAGAAAGTGAAGTAAAAACACAGCGAGAAACAGAGGCGTTCCCATCCAAGATTATTCTTAGCATCACAGTTATGCCTCTGTTATCCATTAACCATCAGCCTGAAGCTAGTAAACCAACAAAGTCTATCCCATCGCTAACCCAATTTAGCCTTATTCATCACTTGTGCTTCGATTGCCAAATCCTGTACAAGTGAGTGTATTCCCGATCAGAAAGATCCTGATACTGAAGACAAGCATCTCCACATGCAAATGGAATTGGGCCTCCAGCGTTCGCATTCGTGAACCAAGGCGCCACTGCGATGCATGTGTACGGGACATTGTCGATCTTAACATCTACCAGTATCTTTGGTTAACAAGAGCAAAAATACTTCTGGGTGGATAAAGAACGCACTTTTGGTTTTTCCATTCGCGTTGATAGTTAAAGTCTTTCCCTTCAAGTCGTTGCAACAGTCGTCGAAATTGTGCTGGGGGACTCCCTTTGGCGCTTTTCCACACGGAAACGCATTGGCGCCGCGTGCAACTTCATGACGAGGGATGTAGACTGATGCATCCATCTCACCACGTGGGATATGCTGGTCGATAGCTGGCATGATACCCGTAAGGACCGCTCCACCTATGTAAGTTGCAAGACCGAACCAAGGCATAGTTTACGAAAACAAATATATATATAGGTGCTGAGTAAAGGCGCGAAGTCAAAGAATGAGGCAACACATCACTGCGTAGACGCTTGGAAGCTATCTTTTGGGAGTTTTTAACCGCATTATATACACCTAGGTGTCTCTCTGAATACGTCACTAACGTCTCTACTCCAGAGCATCCAGAAGGCGATACTACGTAGCTGATGCCAATGCCCCTCCATCCTGGTACTCGGGTCTCTTCACACTAGTACTCGGATCACACGAGACAGGTATTCCGGTCGCTTTACACTAGTACTTGGATCACACGGGCCTGATACTCGGGTCCAAATTACGAGCGGCGCCAGGGAAATATGAAGGGAAACAACGTTCGGGATATCCTAATCCACTAGTTCCACCCCATTCTACGTCTTATTGTAGTTGTAATTTTGTAGATCAAATCTGTGCCCCCTCAGTAAGAGGGGTGTAAACAAGTTCCTAGAGCGATTTTATCCTGTCACCAGTGATGCCTTAGTTTAGGATTAATATAGTTGTGTGGAGTTCCGACGTCATGGTATGCGCCTGTGATCAAGTCCTACCGTGATGAGCAAGGTATACGGCTGTTGTGTCTAGATACCCGAAAAATTGATCCGAGGCAGCAATTACTACCCGAGTCTCACTCTTCAGGCACATCGAACTCAAGTACATTCTCCATTACCTTTCTTTTTCTTCACTCACAATGGGCTATCTAATACCAATTCTCTATCACAGTCTAGCCGCAACACTCCTGATCAGCGGCGCATACCACCCTCCCAAGCATAAACACCTGCTCCTCAGCCTCACAACCACACTGCTCTCCCTAGCCCTCTACTCAACGCATCAAATGCCGCCAACAGCCGGCCTAAATTTCTTCTTCGGAATGCTCCAGATCGTGACTCTTGTCAACAGTCCATTCATTCTCAACGCCGACATCACATCGATCAAACTTCAGGAAGAAGAAGAAGAAGAAGAAGAAGAAGAAGAAGAAGAAGAAGAAGAAGAAGAAGAAGAAGAAGAAGAAGAAGAAGAAGAAGAAGAAGAAGAAGAAGAAGAAGAAGAAGAAGAAGAAGAAGAAGAAGAAGAAGAAGAAGAAGAAGAAGAAGAAGAAGCCAGCTTAGCAATGCCTACAACGATGAGGTTACATCTAGCCTACAAAGTGTACAACAATCCCCGCATGCTACCAATAAACCATCGCGTCCCCCGAAAACCCGCCAACCTCCCACTTTTCCTTCACGCCGCCTTCTTCAAAGCCCTGCGCTCCCTCGCACTAGAAGCATCCATACGGACACTCGCCTCCATCATCATGAACTCGCGTTCCGCCGCCGACTTTTCCTCGGACAAAGAAAGATTTCTCGGGCGTTTTTTGATCGGTGGTGGTGGTGGAGAAATGGCGCTACTAGTAGTACAAGAGGTACCAGTGCGACTGTTCGTCTCACTAGCTTGGATAGGCATGTCGATCAGCAGGCTCGACTTACTGCATGTCCTTTTCTCCGTCTTGTTCGTCGCGGTTCTGCAACTGGACCATCCGGACGAGTGGCCGCCGCTATTCGGTAACCTAGCGGATGCGTATACATTGCAGAGGTTTTGGGGTACGACGTGGCATACGTAGGCGACTGGGGCGACGGTCAAATTGGCGCGAAAAGGCGTCGTGGCTGTCACGATTTTCCGTCGTCTACCGGCTATGGCGCAGAAGTCTCTCGTCTCATTGGTGGTGTTTACCATCTCGGGAATCGCGCATGCGGTAGTTGCTATGTGTATTGGTGAGGCGGCACCGGTACGTGATCTCTATTTCTTCTGGGGGTGCTACGTTGGCGTGTGTCTTGAGATTCTATTTTCAAGGGTCGTACAGCGTATTATGTCGTTTATGCCGCCTATTTGGCTTGAACTATGTCAAAGGCATATTGGCTCGTCTAGGTGGCCTGTATTGTTCAACCGTGTAATAGGCTATCTTTGGGTCGCCACCTTTTTCTTCTGGCTGACACCACGCTACATGTACCCTAAAATTCAAGCTGAACTGTTGAAGTAGAAGGTATTTGCGATTAGAAGGCCGATTCTTTCATGGACACATATACTACGCACACACTAATCCATACCACACATGTACCTGCACACACACTAATAGAATTACTGCCATCCTACAAGAACAATCGAGAGCCTATTCTCCTTGACAGAGGAGGAAAAAGAAAAAGAAAAGGAGGAAGGTGGAATTGTAAGGACATAGGAAAAACAAGAAGAGAGAATAAAGAAATCTACTAACGTGGTTCACAAGCGAGCGCGCCACCCAAGCGAGCGCGCCGCTTTACACCAGCGCGTCGACTTCGAGGCGTTATCACGCATTCTTATCACAGTCAATAAACTATCGCAGTATACTAAATTAATTATTAGAATCACCACTATCACTTGCACTATCTATTTCAACTGCGCAGGTACGAGCGTTATGTCCAGTCTGCTTACAACGTCCGCACCGCCTCTCTCCTCGCACCCTCTTCGACGCGCTCTCACCATCGCCACGACTGCTACCCGCCTGTTCAGCTAATACTTCTTGTACCTCGCCTATAGTAAGAGTCTCTTCTGTCCGTACGTATCGCCGCTTGCGGCTCTTACGCTTATTTGATTCGTCTAGAGCTGCTCGAAGTGTACTCATTTCTTCCATCATAAGCGTCATTTTATGTGCCATTTGCTGAGCCCCCTTACTTAACTGCGCAATCTGCTCAGTAAGTGAATTGGCAGAAGACCCACGGCGCTTTCTCACGCTCTGTTGAATAAGACTAATTTGAGCCTCGACCTCGCGTGCGTTGCGTGGTGTCTGCGCCTCCCAGGCGGCTGCCCGTCGCGGTGATTGATGTGGTGTCTGCAC
>JAODYB010000089.1:0-14569 GCA_026262435.1 Curvularia spicifera
GGCGCGCGCTGTCGTCGCTGACTGCTCTCACTCTGCTCAACCTCCGTGACCACCCTTTCTACCTCTGCAGTAAGCTGCTAAGCCTGCTGAGCCTGGAGCACTCCACCAGAAGCAATATATTGACGCCGCCGGTCTTGTTTTTGTTGTTGACGCTAGTTAGCTGCACGTAGCTTCCTATTCTCTTCAGCAAGTATAGTTGCTGACTGCATCGCTATTTAACAGCCTTTGATAACCTAGCGTAAAAGCTGGCTTGTTGGGCTTTGTGACTGCCGATGGAGTCGTTCCTGAAGAAGCTTCGCCTGCTGCTGAAGCTGAGCTACTGTATGCGGTGTTTCTGCCTGTATCGTGGCGTTGTTGTCTATGGTTGTCTGTGGAGGAGATGGTGTCCTAACGACAGTAAGCGACGATAGGACACGAGCTAGATAAGAAGGGAGAAGCCCAGTCGCCCGAAAGCCAGCTTGGATGTTCTGCTGCGTGAAAACTGTCGGCCGGATCCGTGTATAGACTGCGAGGAAGTCTACTTTATCAACATGGTGGACGCCTTGACGGGCGAGCTCCTCAACCTCACGTCCGTACGCGCGCTTAAGAGGAGAGAAGCAGCTTACGTCAAGAGGCTGGAGGAGATGCGACGTGTGAGGCGGCATACAGAGAGTGATAATCTTGTTCTCGGCGCAGTACTGATCGAACTCTGGCGTGGCGTGGCTGCCATGGCCGTCTAGAATAAGAAGTCGATAGACTCCGCCTGTACGAGCGGCTGTATACTGGTTGAAATGCTTCGCCCACTCTACGCCAAGCTCATCAGTCGTCCAGCCGTTATCTGAGACGCCGATAGTCCAGTCTTGTGGGAGGTCGCGGTACCAGCTACTTTGGTGGACCTTACCAGAGAGGATCACGAACGGTGGTAGACACCAACCTGAGGCGCAGATACACTCGATCGCTGTTACCCACTCGCGATTACCTGGCTGTACTACGACTGCTCTGCCGACTCTATCAGCGCTAGTGACTACTTTTGACGTCCCAGCGACGCCCATCGCGAACCCAGTCTCGTCAAAGTTGTAGATATTCTGGTCAAGGACGCCGTACGTCTGGCGCGTCTCCTCTACTAGCTTAAACCAGGCTGTAATCACGGCAGGATCCTCACAGTGGGCGCGTTGACTGCTGAAGCTTCTAGTCCACTTTGTCTAAAGCTCTGGCTGACCTTGGATAAAGCGCGACACCCAGTTCTTGCCAACAGGTTGTGGAGGTGGATCTTGACCACGCGCAGCGAGTAGAGCGTCTGCCATTCGTCGTACGTCAATAATATGTGGCGGAAAACCGCGTCGATCAAGGTCTAGGATCTATTGCACAAGAGATTGCCCTTCAGTAGGTAATAGCTTTCACTTCTGGGCGTTCGCAGCTGCCTTGGGTAGACTACCTTGGAGACGGCGTCGAAGCGTTGTACGAGGGATAGTATATAACGTAGCAGCACGAGTAGGTGTAGAAATAACGTTTTTCTGAATTGAATCTATAGCAAGATTAAGTCTGCCTTCACGAGTAGCCTTTACAGAGCGTTGCTGTCGCGGCATTGTGGTGGTTGTGTAGAGCGTCGGGTCAGGTTGGGTGGGGTGGCCGGTGACTGGTATCGGCCGGTGACTGGTGGGGCACGTTAACGTCAAGGATCAGTCATCCGGCCAGATCAGTTATCTGGCCACCCCACTAAACCTGACCCGACGCGACACACGATAGATCTATAATAATAAGATAAGATTAGATAGAATATTAAAGTATGGTTAGCTATCTAATCCTATATAAAGTCTAATTATGTCTTTAAATATAGTGTTACAAGTAATAAGAAGAATTCCTTCCTTGACGCAGGGTGACGAGGTTAAGGACTAACCACGTCCACGTCAAAAGGTAATAGCCATCGCGGGGCTTGAGAGTCACGTGATGTATTATCCCGCTAAGACTAGTCATCTAGGATAGTAGTACATAAAGAGATGGCAGCGCCATCCTAAACCTCCCGCTAAGGTAGAATAGATAGAATAGTAGGACTAGAGGTAATAGATATAAGGATAAGTTAGATTTTATTATTATATTTGTTATAGTTAACTTAGATTATACTTTCTTATAAGTTATTACTTAATAAGATTACTATATTATTATTCTATCTTATAGAATTAATTATTACTTTACTATTAGTTAAACTTTTATAACTCTTTTCTACTACGAATTGCTAGAAAACAATCGCATAGAATACTTTATATAAGTCTCGCCCTAATCTAGACTAAGACTAGGTAAGTATAGCGAACTTCTATATAATACTTTAACTATCTTTAGATTCTATAGAAGAATTTAACTAATAGTACGTTTAATTAAGATTTAAGATGTCTTACGTATACTCTTAATCTTAGAATAGTGCTTAGAGACCCGCCTAAGGTCTAGCACCTAGGCCTAATCTAGCACTCGATAACGAGATGCTAACCCTAAGTAATAACGAGGACGATAATATACGTCACGTGCGAGAACTACGAAATCTTAGGCGATAGGCTACGATCTAAGTATAGTAGATAGCTAGTATATAGGAAATAATTAATTAGCTTACGAGTTAGCTAATAGCTACCTCTAACGAGAAAAGAACTACTACAAAACCTAAGATAGCGCTACTAGAGAAGTTTAATAGAAGTTATAACGATTTATAGACGTTTCTAACTAGCACTAATCTTTATAGTAAATACTATAGAGTACCTAACGACTAAGAAAAGATCCTACTAGCTAGTACGTATATAAAAGGTAAGGTAGCTAGATAGGTATAGCTATACGTTAAGAACTTCCTAAAGAATATAGATAACTACGGGACTAAGGACGAAACGTAAGAGCTGTTTAAAAGCTAGGAAAACTTTAAAATAGAAATAGGACGTATCTTTAGCGAGATAGATAAAAAGAAACAAGTAGAGAGAGCGATTACTCGTTTACGCTTGTTAAGAGTAAGATCCTCGAGTAGAAGTAATATAAGACTTCAGGTGTCAAGGGCTCTAGAGGTTGGTTTTCGCAGATAAGACAACAGGGTAATATAAACAAAGGGTTCTTAAGTAACTATAGTATTATACTTGTACTCGTAACTTAAGTTGAACACATCGAGCTATAAGAGCCTAATGCCTATTCCTATAACGTGCCTTATAGGTTCGCGAGCCACATGGGTTCGCGAGCTACTTTTGCTAAGCCCTTACTATAACCACTACTCTACTCTAATGTCATAATAACAAGATTACTTATAGCCCTTTACTAAATGTTAGATATAGCTTACTCTTTAGGCTCTTAAATAAGACGCGAATCTCTTCTTATAACGCGCTATAGCTATCTATAACGTTAATTAGATAATACTAAGCTAAAGACGTAATAGATAACTTTTAAAGGCAGATCGCTAGTCTAAAATAATAAATTTAACTAAGCTTAAAGAGAAGGTAGTTATTAAGTATATACTTAACCTTAATCTTCGTAGGTTTCCCCCTAGGCTCGCAGATATAGCTAATATAGCTAATTCTTTGCGCGCTAAGCGCAATCTAGACTAGATTAGCTAAATCTAGCCTAGCACGTTCGTTAAGCGCTGCTCTAAGCTTAAAGTAAAGTTTAATCGCAAGTACGACTATAAGAGAGCTCTTTATAAGAATTCTAAGACTATTTAAGACTAGTTTAGTCTAGTAGCTAATATAAAAGCTAAGTATAGAATTCTAGATAATAATACGTTTAATTTTAATAAGACGGGCTTTATAATAAGTTAGATTACTCCTAGAGCTATTATTATAGCTTTAGAGAGACGTAGACGGCCTAAGACTATCTAGCTAAGTAATAGAGAGTAGGCTATAGTTATCTAGGGCATTAACGCGACTAGATAGACGATTCCGCCCTTTATTATTCTTAAGGCGCGCTACTACCTCTCTAGCTAGTATAAGAATGGCGATATACCCTAGGACTAAGTTATTAGTATCTCTAAGAACGGCTAGACGACTAATAAGCTTAGTCTTACGTAGCTAAAGTACTTTAATAAGTATATAAAAGTAAAGAAAGTAGATACTAACTACTTACTTATTATTAACAGCTATAAAAGCTATAACTCGCTAGATTTTTAGAAATACTATAAAGATAACTCTATTATTACTATTTGCATACCTCTGCACTCGTCTTACCTCTTATAGCTGCTTAATATAGGCTATTTTACTTCTTTAAAGTAGGCCTATAGACGCTAAGTCGAATCGCTTATACGCACCTAGATTAGTTACGTTATAAAATAAGAGTTCTTATCTTACTTTAAGCGGGCTTTTAACGTATTATTTACGGCTAGTAACGTCTAAGAAGGCTTTTAAGGCGCTAGCTTAGTCTTATTTAACCTAGAACAGGTTATATCCGCCCTTAACGTCTAGTTACGTACTCTATTACCTCTATCTACTAACAATCTACTCTAGGTGTCGTAAACTTCTAGTAATACCCTAGAATTAGAGTCGTAATTAACGCTAGTAAAATAGAGAATTTAAAGATATATAAATAGTTTACTAACATCTATAGTAGAGGCCTTTAAGAAGGTCTTAAAGAGGGTAGCTATTATTGCGTATAAGTTAGTATTAGCGTAAAAGCAGATTACTAAGCTTAAAGTAGCTAACGCAGCCGCTACGCGACGAAAATCGCATAAAAGAAAACGTATTTAAGTAGAGGGGACCTTAATAGTTAAAGATAAGAAGCGATTAGCTACTCTCTAAGACTTTAGGGCGCGTAGTAATAGGAAGAAGTTAAAGAAGTAGAAACGCGCTAAAAGGGGTAAACTATCTTAAAGGCGGTATAGATAGTGTAATAGAACTAGGTATAACGCGCGAACGTGTAAGTAGGTAGTAGAAGTAGACTTAGAATAATATTTTATATTTATTTGCGCTATATAAGTCTAAAGTAGGCTCTTTTAGGCTATAATGTAGTGGTTATAGTGAGGGCTTGGCAAAAGTGGCTCGCGAACCTATGTGGCTCGCGAACCCATAAGGCACGTTATACCTATAATGCTCGTAACCCTTAGTTAGAGAAGTCCAAGGATTGCTTAGTGGCTAACGTACGAGGAGCTTTCCTCTATAGCTTATGTACGAGGAGTCTGCCAAGACTCTTCCTTGTGTATAGAAGTCTAAGAAGGTCACGTGACACTAACCCCCGCGTTATATATAGCCAGGTCGACTAGTTATTGACGCTTCTTAACTTAACTACCGTGCCTCCTTCCTTTAGGTTCGTAACACTATCTTCCTCCTTCCTAAGCTTGTCCTTAAGCTTTTCTATATGCTTATAGCTAATAATATCTACTTCTAGGTCTAAAGAACATCTTCGTCTTGCTCTTAAGATTCGTCGTAATGGTCTTCCTACGTCTATCCTCTACGATTATTGTTTCGCAAACAACCGTTAGTGCGTCGCGATGCCTAAGGTTAATAGCAAGCGTCTAAAGTGCTCTAAGTACACTCGTCTAGACCACCTATGCGTAAATATGTTGTAGGTGTTCTTAGACAAGACTTGTAAAGAGTACTAAAAGAAAGTAGATAAAGATAAGTAATTATTAGCTTAGGTAATTTTGCGTTTAATACGGAATAAAAAGATTTTAAAGTAGACTAAGAAGCGTGCTACGAAGAAGACTATATATCTAGCGAACACTTTGCGCGAAGATAGTAATAACGTAGACGCGCAAGAGTCTCTAGATTGCCCCGCGGCGGACGCGTTAGTAGGGTTTTCACTAGTTATATAGAGTACCTTAGGGTCCTTAGATGCCCTCGCTTCGCTCTTGAATTCTGGCGATACGCCTATTTTTTCTTCTTAATAGTATGTTTTTCTTTTTATAGTTCTTATATTATTAGTTTGTTATAGAATCTTATTTTATTAAGTTGCCCTTTTATTAGTTTTGCTCTTCTAGTGTAGTAGTAAATGTTATTTTGCTTTTAGTATTTCTTTAGTAGTTACTAATAGTTTTATAGGTTAGCTTTAGGTTTCTATGTGTTTTCTAACTCTAGGTATCTCTTCTATTTAACTAGCTATTTCTAGTAGAAGTCGTTATCTTAGAAGTCTTCTCTTCCTATTTCTTAGTATTCTTAGAGATCTTTTACGTCGAATTCGTCGTCTTCTTCTGTTTCGTAGTAGAATGTTTCCTATAATAGCGTTTTAGAGTCTGCTAGTTCTAATAGTTTAATATAGAATCTTAGGTATATTTTAGCGTCTAGTAGTAGATCTAATATATAAGTTACTAGTCTATTTTACTTTAAAATTAAAAATAGTCTAACCTTAACGTTATCTAGTCTCTTACTTAGTCGTTTCGTTCGAAGGTTCTTCGTGAGTAGGTATACTTTATTCCTCTTCTTTAGCTAAGGTGCTATTTTTCTTTTCTAATTAATATATAAAATACTTTAGCGTTATATCTTCTTAAGTAATTCTTGTAATTTCTCGTGAATTTTCTTTATTTCTTTAGCTATAGTAATAGCTACTTCTATTTTTAAACTTAGTAAGGTTCTAGTAAAGAGGTTTAGGTGTCTTCTGTAGTTTGCGTAAAATAGTGTTTGCCCTATAGATTCTAATATTTTATTATTATATACTAGTTATACTATTAGTAATAGTTGTACCTAATTATTTTACTAGTAGTTAGTGTAGATGCGTAGATATGTTTTTATAGTTCTATTTATTCTTTCTATTTATCTATTAGTTTCTAGATAATAGGCTGTTAATAGCCGTTATTTAGTACTAATTACTGCGAGTAGTGCTGTCTAAAAGTTAGATGTGAAGAGTTTGTCTCTATCGCTTATAATTAACTTTAGTATTCTATAGTGTCTAATAATTCTATCCTAAATAACGTGCGCGAGTTGTACTATAGTGTAGTCTTTCTTAAATAGTATATACTTAGCGTATTTAGTAAATCTATCTACTACAACTAGAATTACGTTATAGCTAATATTAGTTATAGGGTCCTTTAAGACTAGTAGCTCTATTATAAAGTCTATAGAGATGTCTATCTAGAGTGCGTCTAGTAGTTCTTATGCTTACATTTCTCTATATAGTGCGTGAGTACTATACTTGTTCTTCTAGCATTATTTATATTTAGCGATAAAGGCTGTAACTTTGTCTCTTATTTTACTAAATTCGTAGTTTCGTCTAATTAGTTCTATCGTTCTCGCGATTCCTAGATGTCCGTGTACTGGATTGTCGTGGTGTTGTTAGTGTGCCAGTGTACAGTGTGACTAGTCAGGTGACATGCGTCACCTGACCAGTCACCTGCCTGGTCACGTGCTTGAGTCTGATAGTATAAGTAGTTTCTCTAGTAGATAGAGAGACGACAACAACCTCACGACAGGACGAACTGTCTACTCTTCGATTTTACCCATGTCAAGAATACAACTTTCTTCCTTCACCTCTCTCTCCTCTTAGTGACTGCTACAGTGACTAGTCTATTATCGTCCACTCAAGTAGGTACTGTGGCCTCGTACTAACTACACCCTTACATTAGATAATCGCTTCTTGGTAATCTTCTAGAATTTCGTTTCTAATCGTGAGAATTTTGTTGAGCACTTTTAATAGTTCGAGTGATCTATCTGTATTCTCCTTAAATATAGTGCTAGTAATGATTTTCTTAGTTTCTGTGATGTCTTCTCTTTAGCTTAGAGCGTTAGCTCTACTGTTTTCTTTTCCTAGTATATACACGATCCTGAACTAGTATTGTCCTAGCATTTCTAACTATCGTAATTGTTGTAGTATTAGGACTTTGTTCTTAGTAAAGTGTTTTAAGTTCTTATAATCTGTGTAAATAGTAAGTTCTAAGTAGCTAAGTACGTATACTCTCTAGTACTTAATACATGCTACTATAGCTAGTAGTTCTTTGTCGTGAACGTCATATCGTTCTTCTACGTCTTTGAATTTCCTTAAATAGTACGCGACTAGGTGCTATTTCCCGTCGATATAAATACTAGCGCATCTTTCTAAGATAAGGTCTAATACGTCTATTTTAAATTTTAGTAGTACTCTAGATATAAATATCTTAAAGCATAGCGGCTTAATACACGCTTCTTTAAGTATCTTAAATACGTTGTCTACTTTATTATTCTAGTTCTATTTAGTATCTTTCTTTGTAAGTCGCGTTATTAGTGTCGCGATTTTCGAGTAGTCTCTAATGAATTCCTAGTTAAAGTTAACGAATTCTAGAAATAATTATATGTCTGTAACTATTTTAGGTATTAGCTAGTTCTTAATAACCTTAATCTTTTCTTCGCTTATTTATATTCTGTCTATTTCTACTACGTAGTCTAAGAAGTTAATCTTAGTCTTATAGAATTCACACTTCTTTAGTTTAAGTTGTAGGTCGTACTATTCGAGTGCTTATAGTACTTTCTTAACGTGTTTCTCGTAGTCTTTTTCGTTTTTAGAGTATACTAGAATATTATCTAGGTAGGTAATAACGAATATGTCTAAGTATTTTCTAAGTACGTTGTTAATAAGTGCTTAGAACGTGGCGGGTGTATTTGTAAGTCTAAATAGCATAACTGTGTATTTAAAATGTCTATAGCGTGTTCTAAACGCTGTTTTCTATTCTTTATCTTTTGCTATTCTAATAAGGTGGTATCCGTCCCTTAGATTTAATGCTATAAAGATCTTTGCGTTTAATAGTCGATCTCTAAGTTCTTCTATATTTAGTAGTAGGTATCGATTCTTAACGGTGATTTCGTTAAGTCCTCTATAGTCGACGCATAGTCGATTAGTTCTATCCTTCTTTAGTACAAATATAATTAGATATTCTGTAGGTAACTCTAATTCTCTAATATAGTCTTTAGCTAGGTTCTTATTAATATACTCTCGTAGTACTATAAGTTCTCTTTCTATTAGTTTATAGATAGGGCTAAAAGTTAGTTACTTTCCTTCCTATAGGACTATCTTGTGGTTCTAGGGCTAATATTTTAGTAACGCTTATTTGTCTACCACTTCCTAAAATAAGTGTTCGAATTTTCTGTATCGTTTAGGGATCTCTAGAGTTACGCTCTTCTTCTATTTACCTCTAGCTTCATAATCTATTAGCCTAGTATTAGTATCTACTAGGTTTAGCTTTCTTTTAAGGGAACTACCTTTTGAGTATACTTTTCTCTCTACGTTATTATACTACTTAGTAATATTACTCTTATCTACTATTAAACTCTACTAATGTCTAGACTAGCTTATAGTTACGCCTAATCTATAGTACTTAAATTAAAATATCTTTAACTTCTAGTCGATCCGCGGGTTGTGTTTCTATAGCTATAGGAGTCCTAATATAATATCGTGGATAGCTAGTCTAAGAACGTCTAGGTTGATTTTCTTCTTATACTTCTAGATACTAAGTGTTACTTATTTAATCTCGTGTGTTATCTCGTTTTCTTTTAGCATTAACTCGCTAGTTACTATATATAGTAGGTAAGAATGTTGTTTCTATAGCTATAAAAGACCTACTTTCTTAGCTACGTGCGCTAAAACATAGTTATTCTATGCTCCTAAATCTACTAGTGTCTATATCTGTATTCCGTTAAGCTTTACTATAAGCTTAATTAATCCTAGAAAGTTTACTAAGTTAATTTCTCTAGAGAGGCCGCGTTCTCTTATCGCTAGTCTAAAAAAGACTATAGTTCTGCGTAGCTATAATATTCTTTAGCGTCTTAGTGCTTATCGTACTCCTTATTTAGGTATATTTACTAGTGCGGCTAGTTATACTCTCTAGTAACGCCGTCTTCGTTCGCATACGTAATCTATATGTTAATAATGTCTTTAGTATTCTTATGCTCTAGAAAGTAAACCGTCTTTCTCTTATCCTATAGATATTTAGCGCATAGGTCGTCCTTACATTCGTGCTATATCTATTTATATCTAGGTTCTTCTTAAACCTTCTAGAGTGACTATCTTTTGTTCTATTTAGCGTTCTAGTGTGCTAGGCAGAACTTAGTAGTGTATATAGTCTAGTGCAACCTACTATGTTGCGGGTTATTCGCGTTATACTAGTGTTAGCTAATTTAGTATATATTATTATTAGTCTAGGCTTCTTATACCTTCTATATCTATTGCGGTATGTCTGTCTTTTCTTGTCTACAAGGTTAGTAGTAGTGCTTCTTACACTAGTGTGTTCTTTCTTATAGCCTATTAATATTAGCGGTAATGTACGCGTAGTTAGATAGGGTTTACGTAGTTTTAATTTCGTAGAAGTTAATATTAGAGCAGAGATGCCATAAGTCGTAGTACATCTAGAGTAGTATACCTAGTGCTGTGTGGTCGTACGTATAGTGTTCTTGTCCGAGTATCTCGTTTAACTTCTAAATCTAGATTTCCACGTAGTACGTATTGTCGTGACTAGGTAATCGTGCTAGTGTGGCTAGTTAGTACTTCTTCTTAAAGCTAGCCATCTTTTTATACTTAGTCTTAGGCGTCTAAGGTTCTTCTATTTCCTTATCGCTTAGAGGTTCGTCGTCCTTATCTAATGTAAGGGTGTAGGTAGTACGAGGCCACAGTACCTACTTGAGTGGACGATAATAGACTAGTCACTGTAGCAGTCACCAAGAGGAGAGAGAGGTGAAGGAAGAAAG
This sequence comes from Curvularia spicifera, assembly GCA_026262435.1. Taxonomy (NCBI): domain Eukaryota; kingdom Fungi; phylum Ascomycota; class Dothideomycetes; order Pleosporales; family Pleosporaceae; genus Curvularia; species Curvularia spicifera. The sequence continues at coordinate 10,575 of JAODYB010000089.1, forward strand.
TTGTATTCTTAACATGGGTAAAAATCGAAGAGTCGACAGTTCGTCCTGTCGTGAGGTTGTTGTCCTCTCTCTATCTACTAGAGGAACTACATATACTATCAGACTCAAGCACGTGACGAGGTAGGTGACTGGTCAGATGACATGCGTCACCTGACTAGTCACACTGTACACTGGCACACTGTGTTCTAGCTCCTCCCTATTAAAGGGATGTCGTTAATATCTAACAGTCTATCTCTATAGCTAGCTGTATACTTCTTTAGGCGGCCTTGCTTCTTAACCTAGCTATCTCTTACTCTATCTGCATCTCTTATTATAGTATTCTTTAGCTTAGGGCGGCTAGCTATATTAGCTTCTAGCGTATCTCTGCCACTATCTGTATAAGTATTTAAGATAATTAATCGTGTGTTAATCTCGTCTAGCGTAGTAAAATTATCCTCTAATCTAGAACGCATAAGGGCTCCCTAGAAGTATTAGAAATCTCCTATTAGGTTTCCCTTACCTACGCTATAACTATGCTATGTAATTATATTCGCTAACTTTTAATAGGCTAGATTACTACCCCTAGATAAGTAGCGTCAATTACGAGAGTCTCTCTTAAACTTCTTAGGCCTTACCTATAAAGTAGACTAATCTATTATATCGTTAGTAATATTAAAGAACTCCTAGATCTTAGCCTTTACCTAGTTAAGCTAGTACGTAGGCGGATATCTCTCCTTAATCTCCTCTAGGCGTTCTCTATAAGGACTAAAGAAGTAGGTCTTTATACGCCTCTTAGGATTAAAAGTAAAGCTTATCTAACTATTATAAAGTAGATCGTTCTAGTCTACGTATTCTTATACTATGTGGCCAGCCTTGCTATATATGTTATAGGTGTCTCTTATCTCGCCATTACTAACTCGTCTCACCTCTTGACTAGTATTAACGTTAATAGGAGCTCTAGAGATAAACGTTCTATTATTTCTCTCTATACTTATCTTATAGATAGTAGCACGCGATATAAAGTACGTATAGTTGCTAGGTCAGTTTAGCAATCTTTCTATCTCCTAGTAAGCTTAGAGTATATTAATAGTAGCTATACCTATCTTTAAATTACCTAAGAACTTAATAAGATCTTCGATCTTAGGATCTACGTTAGCAGGGAGCTGCTTCTACTACTACTCCTGTGTCTACTGCACTTATTAGACTATATCTTAGATATCCTTAAGAGTAAATATAGCTTTCTTATTCTTCTTAATAATCTAACGTAACCTTGTATCGGCCCTACTAGTATTAGACTAGTATAGCTTATTTAAACGTTCTTTTTTCTTATAGTATTCTTTTAGATACTTAAACATTAAGTTTACATTATAGGAGTCCTTACTACCTTCACTAGGACCTCCTAGTATCTAAAACATAACTACTTTCTTATTATTCTTTAGTAGGCCTCTAAAGAAAAGAAGGCCTATCTTGTCTTTAATAATTTCCTAATTCTTAACACACTTCTTAGCTAATACTATAAACTGCGCGTAGTAGTCTTGTAGGCCTAGCCATATATAAAGACTTTCCTAGATATATGCCTAGAGATATGCTCGCTTACCTATGTAGACACTAGTGTCTTAGTTAGCCTAGTGCTTCTTTATAGACTTCTATAGTATCTTCTAGTCTATCTCTCTATATCTTTTTATACGCTTGACTATAAGAAGTAGGTATTAATTACTTGCATCTATATAGTTTAGTAGCACTAATACCTTTGTTAGTCTAGTATACCTAGTATTTATTATCTATCGGTCGTACTCTTGTAGAAATTCTAACATATTCTTACTAGTAAACATTAGAGTAGTATGCTTTAGACGTACTATGTCTATAGACACTAGTAGAGGGCTTCCACTACGCGCAGACATAGCTACTTCCTTTATAGTATCGTCTAAAGAAGTATAGACTAGTATAATAGCAAGAGTTATAAATAGATAGTTAGTTACTATTAGAGAAGACTAATTCTTAACTCCGCCTAGGTTCTTAATTAGTTTTTAGAGACTGTTCTCTAGGAGACTGTTCCCCTACTAATAACTATATAAACTAAACTAATTCTAATCTAATCTAATAATAATAATGCCCTCTCCTAGGTTGGTTTAGCTTAGCATTTATTCTCTCGTCTACAGATAGGTTATAGCTCTATAACTTAGTTTAAATCGGCATTTACTTGTTAGTAGATTAGTAGCATACTACGTAGTAACTTTAACAGTACGTGACATCTCTATTACTTTATCGTAGTCTTCTTAAATAGAACATAGCTAGTAAGTAATCTAACTACTAGCTATATCTTACTAAAGTGTCGCCGAGCTTACTAGAGGAGCGGTAAACCCTCTTAGGGTCTAGCTTAGTCCCTAGATCGTCTATAGTCGTCGTTATATCCTTAAAGTATTCGCAACTTAAGTGTACTAGTCGTATCGTCTACTAAGTAAGTAACTATAGCCCCTTAGACTTTACTATTTATAAAGGTGTATTTAGTACAAGGCTATAGTACCTACTTAAGTAGACAATAATAGACTAGTCACTATAGTAGTTACTAAGAGAAGAGAAGAGTAAAGAGAGAAAGTTATATTCTTAACATTAGTAAAATCGAAGAGTAGACAGTTTATTCTATTGTGAGGTTGTTATTCTCTCTCTATCTACTAGAAGAACTACATATACTATCAGACTCAAGCACGTGACTAGGCAGGTGACTAGTTAGATGACATGCGTTACCTGACTAGTCACACTGTACACTGGTACAATAACAGATAGAGATAAGCTGTTTACATTAAAGTATTAGTTAACGTTCCTAGTAAAGATAGGAGTAAAGAAGAAGCTATCGACTAGCTTCTACTCTAAAATAGATAGATAAACTAAACGAACTAACTAAACGCTAGAATAATACTTACGAATATACGCTAATAAGCTATAAGATAACTAGGTTAAACTCTTACTAATAGTATAATTAGCCTATAATAGTACGAGATTAGTAACTACGAAGTACTCGCCGCACTACGCTAACTATAGGTATAAGCTAACTACTTATTAAGACCTAAAAGATATTAAAAGTATTATAGTTAGAGTAGATAATAAAGCTTAACTAATACGAGAATTACACGAAGAATTAAGTAAGAACATCGCTTATAGGAATCTTACGACGTCTAAAATAGTAAATAAGTAAAGAATTAAGAGACTAACCTTTAAGAAGAGGGATAAAGTTTTCTTATTATAATAAAACCTAAAAACTAAGCGACTAAGCAAGAAACTAGATAATCTCTAGTTAGGACTATTTAAAATCTTAGAGAAACTAGAACTAGTAAATTATAAACTCTAGCTACTACTAAGTATACGTATATATAATATTTTTTATAAGAAACTATTAGAACTAGTACTCTAAAACGCTAAGCTAGTAGAAGACATAGAGCTTAAAGACGACAAGTATACGGTTAAGGAAATTAGGAACCTATAGAAAGTTAGTAGTTAGTAGAAATACTTAGTTAAGTAGAAAGAATAGCCTAAGAGCTATAATACTTAGAAACCTAAAAGAAATCTAATAAACTATAAGTTACTAGTACGTAAGTACTATTAGAAGTATCTAGAGAAGCGAGAACTAGATTCTCGTAGAAAAGAAAGAAATTAAGAGATAAAAGATTAAAAGAAGAAGAATTAGCCTATAACTAGCCTAGGTTAGTTAAGAGTCTAGATAGCGTTAGTCTAGTTAACAGAAAACTCGTACTAGAAGTAGAGCTCCTCTTAGTCTTCTCTTTTATACGTTTCTAGAACTTAAGAACGGCGAGATTATAACGAGCGAAGAAACGCTTCTAGAACTTTACCTCTAGGAGCTCGCGTTAAAGACGCGTAGTAGCCTTCTTAGCTTAAGTAACTTTAAGCTTCTTCTTCTTCTACTTCTATTAAATCTTCTTCTACTCTTTCTTAGAAATAAATAAACTATACTTAGCTTTTATAGAAATATAACTAGCGTAATAGCTAGTTATAGTATCTAC